>CM040125.1:289938333-290181877 GCA_022559845.1 Amorphophallus konjac | reverse complement strand
TGGACACACGATCATTGATGTGGGTGTCAACATCAATGCAAAGGGAAGTAGGGTTTCATGATCTATTCAGGCGAAAGGTCCGAATTGATTTAGAGGATATAAATAGCAGCTCGGGCACGAGGCCGTTTGCTGAGAATGTGAGTTTCATCGTTAATGTGGGGTCGACATTAACGTAAAGGAATAAAGTTTCATGGTATATCCAGACGGAAGGTCTAAATTGATTTGAATGGTTGTGTCGTGTTTTGTCAGAGTGGACGGAAGGTACCCCCTGGATGGATTTTAGCGTTGATCAGGCAGCGCACCAGCCGACCGATAGCAGGTTTCATCATTGGTGTTGGGTTCATATCAATGCAAGGATTTCATAAGTTTCATCGGGATAGACGTAGGGTCTAGCCTGGACAGGTTTCATCGCTGATCGGGCAGTGTGCCAGTCGATCGGTAGCGAGTTTCATCATCAGTATTGGGTTTATACCAGTGCAAGGATTTCATAGGTTTCATTGGGATAGACGTAGGGTCTAGCCCGGACAGGCTTCATCGTTGATCGGGCAGTGTGCCAGTCGATCGACAGCGAGTTTCATCATCGGTATTGGGTTTATACCAATGTAGGGATTTCATAGGTTTCACCGGGATAGACGTAGGGTCTAGCCCGGACAGGTTTCATCGCTGATCGGGCAGTGTGCCAGTCAATCGGCAGCGAGTTTCATCACGGCGGGACGTAGAGAAATATGCAGATCTAGTCGGAACAGACGTAAGGTCTAAACCGGACCGGTTTCTTTGCCGATCGGGCAGCGAGCCCGTCGACCAAAGGTAGGTTTCATCATTGGTATTGGGTTTATACCAATGCAAAGGAATTCATAGGTTTCATCAGGATAGACATAAGGTCTAAACTGGATATGTCTTATCATTGATCGGGCGGGGTGCCGGTCGATCAACGGTGAGTTTCACCATGGCGGGACTTTGGATAGGGTGAATAAGGGTCTCATCAAGATAGACGTAGGGTCTATACTGAGTGGGTTCAATCGTTGATCGGACAAGGTGCCGGCCGATCGACGAGGAGTTTATGGTGGGAGATGAGGCTTTCTTTGGGGCTACCACATTACTGACCCAAGTGCCCTTTCGGGTTTTCACCGGAGCCAGCCCCCTCTTGCTTTTGCCCGCGCGCCCTTTCGGGTTTTCACGTGGCGGGGTACCTGATTTTACCTGCAGTGCCCTTTCGGGTTTTCACCATAGCTGGGTTTTGGCCATTTTTGCCCTTGTCCAGAATGCCTGAACAAGCCTGGCGGGGTATCTCTATTTTTAACCCCATTTTATCTCTTCTCTTTCTTCTTCCCTTTTTCTTTTTCTTTTCTTCTCTCTCTCTCCTTTTTTTTTTAGAGAGTGACAGGTCAGAATGTTATTATATCACGATAAGGGGTGACTTGGCTAGGGTTGAGTGCTGCTAGATCAAGGAAGGGTAGCTCGGCTAGGGCGGAGTACCGTTAAACCAAGAAAAAGGTAGCTTGGCCAGGGCGGTGTGCCGCTAGACCAAGAAAAGAGGGTAGCTCGGTTAGGGCGGAGTGCCGCTAAACCAAGGAAAGAGGGTAGCTCGGTTAGGGCGGAGTGCCGCTAAATCAAGGAAAGAGGGTAGCTCGGTTAGTGCGGAGTGCCGCTAAACCAAGGAAAGAGGGTAGCTCGGTTAGGGCGGAGGGCCGCTAAACTAAGGAAAGAGGGTAGCTCGGTTAGGGCGGAGTGCCGCTAGATCAAGGAAGAGTAGCTCGGTTGGGGCGGGGTGCCGCTAAACCAAGGAAAGAGGGTAGCTCGGTTAGGGCGGAGTGCCGCTAGATCAAGGAAGAGTAGCTCGGTTGGGGCGGAGTGCTGCTAAACCAAGGAAAGAGGGTAGCTCGGTTAGGGCGGAGTGCCGCTAAACCAAGGAAAGAGGGTAGTTCGGTTAGGGCAGAGTGCCGCTAAACCAAGGAAAGAGGGTAGCTCAGTTAGGGCGGAGTGCCGGTAAACTAAGAAAAAAGGGTAGCTCTGCTAGGGCGGAGTGCCGCTAGACCAAGAAAAAAGGGTAGCTCGGCTAGGGCGGAGTGCCGCTGGACCAAGAAAAGAGAGTAGCTCGGTTAGGGCGGAGTGCCGCTAAACCAAGAAAAAGGTAGCCTTTGTCCGATTACTCGGGGAATGTTGGTTGTGCAGCATGATATAGCTTTAGGTGTCTACCGTTGAGTGGCGAGGATCGGATTTCCCCTCGATGGTTAACAACCATGTAGGCCCCTCCTTCGTAGACCCTCTATATCACATAAGGGCCCTCCCAATTAGCATTTAGCTTTCCTTTTGGGTTGGACGCCATGACTTCTTTTTTCTTGACCATGACGAGGTCACCTTTCTTAAATTCTCCTCCTTTTACGAGTTTGTTGAATGCAGTGGCCATGCGGGCCTGATACATTTGGATATTCTTCTGAGCTTGGAGGCGCTTTCCTTCCAATTCAGCCAATTCTTCTAACCTTCTATCAGCATTGGTTTGTTCGCCACGGGCCAGGTCATATTAGACTGCCACTCTGAGTGACGGGACTTCCAGCTCTAGTGGAACCACTGCCTCCGAGCCGTATACCAATGAGTATGGTGAGCACCCTGTAGGTGTCTTGAAGACGGTGCGGTATGCCCACAGAGCTTCATACATTTTCTCTTCCCAGTCCTTTTTATTAGAACCAACGACCTTGGCCAGCAAGGTGCAGAGAGTCTTGTTAAAAGCTTCTGCCAATCCGTTTGCCTGCGGATTGTAAGGAGTAGAAGTCCTCCATTCGATCTTATACTTTTCGGCAAGCCGATAGACTTTCTGATTTCTGAAATGACTTCCATTGTCAGATATTATTTGGCTGGGGATCCCGAACCGGAAGATGATGTTCTGCTTGATGAATCTGGCGACCAGTTCACCAGTCTCTTCTCTTAATGCTATAGCCTCCGCCCATCTAGAGAAGTAATCTGTTATGGCTAGTATGTACTTATGTCCGGCCGAGGAAGTCGGCAGTGGACCGACTACATCAGTTCCCCATTGCGCAAACGACCAACTGGGAACTATAGGATGCAGAGTCGTAGGAGGCCTTCGAGGCACAGTAGCATGCTCCTGGCATTTCTAGCATGATTTTGCAAATTTACAGCAGTCTTCGAACATGGTGGGCCAATAGTAGCCCAACTTCTTGATTTCTATCTTCATCTTGGGACCAGCCTGGTGGGCACCTGCTATCCCAGCATGTACTTCTTTCATCGCTTGCCAAGCTTCCTCAGTGGATAGGCAGTGGAGTAGAATCTTCTTGCGCGCATCTGCCATTATTCAGAACAGAGTCCCATTTCTGAATTCATAAGATTCTTTGATTCTCAGAAGTTTCATCTTCTCTTCTCTTTTCTGCGGTAGCTGTTGGTGCAGGAACCACTGTAGCAAGTGATGTCTCCAGTCAGATGCCTGTTCTGTGCTAACAGTAGCGACTTATTCTTCTTCGGGGCACCCTTCTAGCATACTGGGGACTTGCCGCCGGTTCATAACAACAATGTTCAGTGTCTCATTTGGAGGGACTGCTAGTGAGCTGGCTAGCTTTTCCAGTGCAACAGCCTGGGCATTATGTCCACGGCCCACATGCCTGAGCTCAATATGATAGAATTTTGCCATGAGGCTCATAGCCTTTTGGTGATAGGGATTCAGTTCTGGCTTTCGCACTTCGAACTCCCCTTGGATTTGCTTTCTCACCAACATCGAATCCCCGAATACCTGAAGCATTTGGATACCCATGTTGAGGCTGATATGGAGTCCGATTATCAGAGCTTCATACTCGGCTTCATTATTGGTGCATGGCTTGTTTATAGAACAGGAAGTATGCACAACCTCCCCTTCCGGTGATCTCAGCACAATACCGGCTCCGGCCCGCATTCTGGTCTTTCCATCGGAGTCCGCCTCTGTTCTGGATGCTCCATCAAAGAATAACTGCCACATAGCTGACTGAGCTTGGCAGGCTTCGAGCGTCTCATCATCGGGTAATTCAGTCCCTAGCATATCATTTTCTGGCACAGGATATTCGGCGAAGAAATCAGCCACGGCCTGTCCTTTTATCGCCCTCTGGGGTGTATAGGTAATATCGAATTCCATCAGAATTACTGCCCATTTGCCCAACCGGCCCTTCAGTACTGGCTGAGTCAATATATATTTGAGCGGATCTGTTGTAGATATCAATCTGACTTCATGTGACAACATATAGTGTCGGAGCTTTTTGACAGCAAAGACCAGTGCCAAGCAGGTCTTTTCTATGTAGCTATAACTTTCTTCAGTTCTAATCGGCCTCCTACTTAGGTAGTACAAGGCCTATTCTCTGCCTTCTTCATTTATCTGTGCCAGCATTGCCCCCAGGGAACAGTGTGTGGCTGCAATGTACAGTATTAAAGGTCTACCTTTAATAGGTGCCCCCAACACTGGAGGGGTCTTGAGATATTCTTTCAGCTTCTCAAAAGCTTCCTGACAGCCATCGTCCCAGAGGAACGGTACATCTTTCATCATGAGCTTGTGAAAGGGGTGGCATCTTCCCGATAGATTAGATATAAATCGTCGGATGTAGGCCAGACACCCTTGCAGGGATCTCAACTCGTGCAGATTCCTTGGTGGAGGGAGCTCCTAGATAGCTTTAATCTTGGACGGGTCGATTTCAATGCCCCTATGACGGACAATAAACCCGAGGAATTTTCCACTGGACACGCCGAAGGCGCATTTCATAGGGTTCATTTTGAGCTCATATTTGCACAACCTCTGGAACACCATCCTCAGGTCTTGCAAATGGTATTCTCTTCTGCTGGTTTTCACCACCAGATCGTCAATGTAGCACTCTACTTTCTTGAAGAGCAAATCATCAAAGATCTTTGTCATGGCTCTTTGGTAGGTAGCGCCGACATTCTTGAGGCCGAACGACATCCTTTTGTAGTAGAATATCCCCTTCGGGGTGCGGAATGCAGTGTGCACTCTGTCTTCTTCAGCAATCCAGATCTAGTTGTATCCGGATGACCCATCCATAAATGATAGGGCCTCATGGCTAGTAGTTGGATCGATCATCACCTCAGTGATTGGCACCGGGAAATCATCTGTCGGGCAAGCCTTATTAAGGTCCCGGAAATCAACACATATTCTGAACTGCCCATTCTTCTTCTTTACGGGCAGTATATTGGCCAGCCATGTAGTATACTGGTTTTCTTCGACAAAGACTACATCAATCAGCTTGTCAACCTCTTTGTTAACCTGATTTATCAGTTCAGGACGCATTCTCCTGGAAGGCTGCTTTACAGGGTTAGCCTCAGGGTTTATTGCCAATCGATGCTGGGCCACATCAGAACTCAGTCCCGGCATTTCATCATATGTCCATGCAAAGCAGTCTCGGAATTCCTTCAAAAACTGTATATACTATTCCCTGGTAGCTAGCTCCAGCAGTGCACTGAGGAATGTCGGCCTTGGCTCATCTGCGGTTCCCAGATTTATTTCTATAAGCTCATCGACGGTGGCCTGACCTCCGTCTTCGACCTCGGGCGGGGCTTCTTGCAAGTCAATGAAGCCTCCCGGGATATAATCTTCTTCAGTTTCATGATTCTCTGTTTCATCATACTGGTCATCAGCGGGTGCTGGCTCATCATATACGGCCAAAATTGTTGTATTCTGTTCAGTGTGCCCCGAGGACGTAACTGGATCAGCAGGAAACTCAAAGACGGAGTCTTCCGCCCTTAGAGGCTCTTCTGATGCAGACTCCCTTGAGAGATCATCATTCTGTAGAGCCCGGACTTCTTCCAGGATGTGCTCAAACTCCAAGCATTCCCTCAGCTCTTTGGCTGCTTGGTCTTCATCCGGGGTTCCCGTGTCAAACTTTTCTTCAGTATGGAACAGATCTTCTTTGGAAGGTACGTCTTCCCAGCACCAATCTTTTTTTGTTTCATCAGACGTTCCCGTCCCTGGTTGATTGTCTGGGGCTTCATTGTCTGTCATGGACTGATAAATGATTTCTTCATCTTCGAAGGGTACGGGTCGTAGCCCACCCCAGGGGAATCTTCATGCTGGTAGAAGGTAGAGATGACATCCACCTCGGCCTCATAGTATTCTTGTAAAGTATAGCCCAGTCCCGGGTGCTGTGTGATCTTCCTCAATTCTTTATTATCTCGAGGCGGATCCCATAACTCCTTGAATGCTTTCTTCTGGGCGGCAGACTGTAGTGATGGCATTTTCATCTTAGAGAACATCTGCGAAACCCGTTGGGTAGTACAATCCAAGCCTGTAATAGGCACCATCCGATTCACAGCTTCTTCAGGGACCATGCAGTCTTGATCATCTTCCTCGACTGACTCCCCGGTGTAGAATATAATGGGAGGCTCGCAGAAGCGAGGGACTTCCATAGTCCTCAGTGGTAGCACCGTCTGGTACTCAAGGCTGACGATGGGTTTAAATAAACCCTGTGGAACCTTCACCTGTATGTACCTATCTTTCATTTCTTCATCGGTGTCCTCTGGACGGATGCTAGGAGGGGTGATCTGAGCAAAGTCACCAGCGTAAGAGATGTGAGATACTTCATGCTTTTTAATATAGCCCCTGGGTGGCGGTGGAGACCAATTTTTTGCCTTCGTGACCGGCTTCTTCTGGCTGGCCACAGCCTCTTTCTTTTCACCCTTCTGTGACACCTCGGTGTAGTAGGATGCATCGAGCATATGACACTCGAATACTTCGAAGGGATGCAGATCTGCAAACACCCTTTCTTCTTTTCCTTCATGGCAGTATTTGATGCACTGATGTAGCGTGGATGGCACTATCTGATATTCATGCAGCCACGGTCTCCCCAGCAGGGCCTTATACGTGGTGTTGGAATCGATCACATAAAATCGTACCACGGTAGTGAGGTCGCCCAATGTGAGGTTGAAATCAGCCACCCCAAGAGGTGTTTCACATTTCTGGTTGAACCCTGCAATTTTCATATCTCTGACCTTGGTAAGCTGCAGATCAAAGTAATATTTCTGATAGATGCGGTATGGGAGGATGTTCACAGCAGCCCCGGGATCTATCAGTATCCTGCTCAGCGGCTGACAGTTTAGGGAACCCTTCATATACAGCGGCCTATTATGACCGGAATTCGGGATTAGCATATCATCTTCTGTGAATGTGATCGATGGCCCAGAATTCACTTCTATTAAGAGTGCTTCATATTGTGCCGGTGACTGCAAGGCATCCACAATTGCTTGGCGGGCTTCTTCACTCAGAGAGAGGATTTTCCAGATGGAGAACCTGGTAGGGAGCTTCTTCAACATCTTCATGATTCGACTGCCTACCCGGACATTAGACAGTCTCATTTCTTCTGCCCATCGGGGTCTTGGAGGTTCATGTGGTGCTTGTGGCCTTTGTTGCCCAGTCCCAGTTTCATTCTCTTCCCCTGTTTCCCGGGAGGCTTCTTCTGTAGCAACAGCCCCTGGCTTTGCTAGAGGGTCACTTCCTTCATTTTCTTCATGCTGCTTCTGCTTCCTAACTGCAGTCTGCTGGCATTTATTGCTTTTAGCTGGAGCAGTGTGAGCCAATTGCTCATTCTCCAAACTGGACAAGAATTCCAGGAATAAAGGAGCTTCTTCTTTCTCTTCGTACAAGTTGGCAGGGGGAGGAACCTGGACACCTCATACCTCTGGCTTTGGGATCTGGTAGGGTTGCTCCCCTCTGAATATAATATTATGATTAGCTGGTGGTGGGCGCCCCCATCTTTCCCCAGAACGTGTTGCATGGGCTGAGGTAGAGGCCTCAGCATGGTTGGCTTCTAGCGGGGCATTTGATGCTTCAGCCTCATCATCCTCCCTGGGCAAGGAAAAGAGCACTGACAGGGTGTTACATTGTACTGTCGTGACTTTCTTTCCCTTTTTGGGCTTGGGCCGTCTCTTCTTCTTCTGGGAATTTGGCTTTGCCAGCTCCTGCCCCCAGAAGGGCTCAGTCTCATCTTTTCTTTGTTCTGCCTCTGGCTGGTCTTCAATTGTCAATTCTTCGAGTTGCTTCCAGAGTATACAGTCTTTTACCAGCAGGTGTTTGGGCTTTTTCTGCTCATATTCATCGAGCTCATTGATATACTGCTGTAGACGCCTGGCTGCAGGACTTACTTCTTTATGTGCGGGTAGGGGAGTTTGTCTCCTCCGGTTGTGAGTAGGGATCCGGATGACTGGCCCGGTCTCAGCTGTGCGCCATACTGGCTTTACTGGAGGCGGTTCAGGCCTTGGTGTGACACCTCGAATAATCACCCCGCTGGCACTGGCTGCGGGAGTTTTCCTTCTATTCTTTATGGGTTTCGTCTGCCATCCCTCCTGATCCTTCAGTGGGGTGAGAAAACAAGCTTCATAGGTATGTCTGGTACATTCCTCAACGGCTTCCTTAGGCAGCTGCTGGTAAACTGAGATCATATTGGTGGCCATTCTCCAGGGCGGAGGCTCATGTGGATGAGGCGGCTTTACCTGATAATCTCCCAGCTGCAGCTCACCCTTTTTAACCATTCCTTCCATGATATCTTTGAAGACATAACAATCCTCAATTGCGTGCCCCAGCGCACGGTGAAATGGACAGAACAGCGGATCATCTTTCTTTGCCGCATCCTCGGGTCTCTTCGGTTCAGGCAATGTTACCTTGTTGAACTTATATGCCCAGTTAAATAGTGCTGTCGTCTTCTCCTTGGGAAAAGAGTAAGCCTTCTTCATCTTGTCTCTTAGAGAGACCTTGTCTTTTCTTTCTGCTGCACCCTCAGGCGGGGGAGCTTCATCTGCCCCCTTCTTCCCTTTCTGCTGCTCGAAGGTTCTGAAATTGACGGTGTTGGCCTCAGAATGTGATGGTCGTCGATCATTAGATTTACCTTTCAGCACATTGGGAACATTGGCGGTTGGACGTTTGGACAAGAACGTCTCAACCTCCGCCACTATATTGTTTAATCGGTCAAATGTTCTGACATCTGCACCGATCATCTTTTCTGGCACCTCTCTCCTGAGGCTCTGTTTACATATCTGCACTACATCTTCTTGATGGGGGGGTCTTCTGCATCTCATGGCTAAGTTCCTCCATCTTTTGATGTAGTCCAGTGCAGTTTCATCTTGCTTCTGCCTGGTTGCATATAGCTCTGCTATTGTGATTTCTCTTTCAGTGACATGAAATCTGTCGCGGAATTTTCTCTGCATATCAGGCCAATCAACCACCGATCCAGCTGGCAGGCTTGAATACCATTCAAAGGCTAACCCAGTAAGGGATGAGCCAAAGAACTTAAGCAGATAAGCTTCGTCGACTGCCAGGTCGCCCATGATTGTGGTGTAGTAAGCTATGTGCTCTCTGGGGGAGCCCTGGCCATTAAATTTTTTGAACTTGGGCGGCTTACTGACGCCTGGAGGTAGTCTCTTAGCAGCATATTGGGGAGGATATGGCACCTTGTACACATCATAGGTACTAACATCATCGCCAGTCTTCTCAGACAACTTCATCTCCACAATTCTTTCAATCATCAGCTTGTGGGCTACGGCTGGATCTATGTCTTCTGGGAAGAAGTGAGCTTGTTGCTGACTATGAGGAGTTGTCATCACAGTGGCGCGTAAGGTGGGCGCGGTAGGCTGTGTCTGAGACGCAGAGGGCTGAGCTACTGTTTGCTATGGAATAGGTTGGCTCGGCGCTTTGCCCTTATCAGCCAGGAGAGGATTAGCTGGGATAGCCGTCTCTGTTGAGCTGGAAGTATGCCCGACAGGCTCGGCTTGCTTGGAGACCGGTGTAGCTTCATGTCTCTCATTGAGCTGTCTTCTGAGAGCATTGATCTCCTGCTGGTATCTTCTGAACATCATCTGGATCATGGGATCCAGGGTGGACGGGATCTGTATATCTTCTGAAGTCCCTTCAGCATCATCAATGAAGGGATTATCTCCCTCTTCCGCTGTCACCACATTAACCGTCATAATGGTGATCTTGCAGGCTTCACCATTAGTCTTCATTTTATCTTTTGCTGCCTGGCCTCTTCTTGTGACAGGCCCGGGTCTGGTTGCCAGCCTGAGTAGCTCGTCCGGTTGAGTTGGTAGCATGTCTTGCCTCCTGACAAGTCCAGCCATGTTACAGGTGAAGATCTGTATCTTTCCCTTCTGCCTGTAGACTTTTCTTTTTGCCTGGTCGGGATATTTGAGTCGGTCAAAGACCGATATTCTTTCTTCAGGTTCTTCCCCACACATGTCATCTTTCCCATATCCGGCCCTGTGGCCTTCCCCATAATCATTGGAATCGGAGGAGGAGACTTCGAGCATCACTTCTTGAAGGGTTTCTTCCTCTTCTTTATCCACGGTGCCCAGGGCACGGGATAATCTTTGCTGACCGAGGGCTGAATTCCCTAGGTAGTGGAAGTAGTCTTGAGCCACTTGCTTCATCTCTTCTTGATTGTGCCTTTGTGGCTCTGGTTGGAGCATCAGTCTTTCCTGGCCTCTTTGCTGATGAGCCAGTCTTGCCACCTGAGCATTCAGATGCTCGGCTTTGGAATATCTAAATATATCAGCCTGTCTGGCACAGGCTCTCGGTCTTCTTGGAATGGCAGCAACGACTGGTTCGCTTGTTCTCATTCTTTTGTCTTTCTCAAATCTTCTGTCGCCATCCTGGCAGTAGTTGGCAGCAGCATCATAGTTCTTCCTTTGCCATCTTCTGCCCCCAGCCCTGGGATGGGGGACCGAGAGGTCTTGCTTCCGCTCATATTTTCTGCCCCTCATCCCGGGGCGAACAGTGGTCAGATTTCTTTCTTCATTTTCTTTCTCATCTTTCTTACCCCAAGCCCTGGGGTAAACAGCAGCATCATCTCGTATGTCTTTTCCTTCTCCTCTTCTGCTTTATGCCCTGAAGCGGGCAACAGCATCCTCGGTAGCTTTCCCCTCATCTCGAGTTAGGGCCCAGCTCTGAATCTTCTTTGGTCGCCAGACCTATTTATATCTTGCTGGCTTGGGCGCCAGCGGCTTCCTCTCATCAGTTTCCCCGTTGGCCCTCCTGGTGGCCAGAACTTGGAACTTGTTGTCGATCTGGACGGTCGGGACAATCCTGTCCGACCGGACTTCTCTCGGGCGATCGTTGAGGTTCACCCTAACGTTACCCATCATCATCGTCCTCCCAGAATTTGAGAGACGACGGTCGGCAGCAGCATACCGGCTCCTCCGGTTAGCTCTTTTCTTCATTTGGGCAGCAGCGGGGACCGTGTCCCTCCTTTGAACATGATGAACATAGCAGGCGACGACTGTCGAGGTCGTCCTCTCTGGTAAGCTACCCTTGTTATCAACAGTCTTCATCGGGGCACTTGCAGCAGTGCCTTGCTCGTTGTTGTCGACCTGCAGAAGGTCAGTGAAGACGAGGCCCAGGCAGTTGGGCAGCCCGACAGCAGGGGGCATCGACCCGAATGACAGTGGTACCGCCAGGTAACCCTCTTGGACATGCACATCGATCGGTTGTTGGTCGAAGTATATGGACATGATTCCAGTAGTCATTGTAGCTTCCTGGAAATAAGGAAAGCGCACAGAATCAGAAATTTGAGGGGGGCCCGCTGGGCCTCCTATTTTTGGCATAGAGATGAAGGGAGACTCAGTCCCACCGGGCGTGCCAGACTTGTGGAACGCACTTTCTCGTTCTCTTCTTATATATATATATATGTGTGTGTGTGTGTGTGTGTGTGTGTGTGTGTGTGTGTGTGTGTGGATTATTTATTAATTTATTGGCGTGCCAGTCACCGGGGTGACAATTTTATTATGCGCTCGATCTGACTTTTAATCAGTCGATTATGAAGTTCGAGTCGAGACCCGAAGTCCGTCATACCATAAAGGCTATGACGTTAATTACGCCCTTCCTAAGAAGGACAACCCTTGATTAAACGTCAAAAATAGGAGGAAGGTAGCGGCAAAAATAAGACTCAAACGAGAGAGATGGTTGGTTCATCAGTAGGGCGTTAAATGGCCTGAGTGAAGCAAGGATACATCAAATGCGGAGCAAATCCAGCGGCATGTCCCCATTACCTTGGACTATGCCAGATGGGGATAGGAAACCACCCATGCAGCGGCAGGGTGGGATCCATAAAAGATTGGGTATATCTAACCCGGGATCCGGATAAGGACCGGTGCGGCATGGCACACCCTGTTCAGGCGTGATGTCTTATTGATATCCCCCTTCGGAAGACCATCGAAGAACATGCAAGGGCAGAACTCCGTGGGCCAGCGGGGTTAGGAGAGAATACCATGATCACTCAAGGTGATACGAATGAATTTTGGCAGCATATCCCCTTTATCCTGGATTATGCCAAGAGGAGATAAGCCATCATCCACGGGATGCCGGGATGAAAGCCGGAAAAGAAGGGGGCACCAGGCCCGGGGCCATCACCCACATCCATAGCACCGATTTATGTTCCTTCGGAACCCTTCGGAGCACATGTAGTGACGTAGCCCGTTAAGTCCATAAGGTTATAAAGAAATCGGGATCGGAACAGAACAATGTAGGGGAGGTCCTCCCCATTGATTTATTTCCTGAGGGATGCCAAGTGTTCTCCGTATATCCCTTGGATA
The DNA here is from genome assembly GCA_022559845.1 of Amorphophallus konjac. Lineage (NCBI taxonomy): Eukaryota > Viridiplantae > Streptophyta > Magnoliopsida > Alismatales > Araceae > Amorphophallus > Amorphophallus konjac. Next base: position 290,169,322 of record CM040125.1, on the reverse strand, counting down.
GGTACAATATGGGGATCAAGGTTTAGGCCAAGAAGAAAGAGGTTCTTGGCGTAAGGATCAGGAGTATGGCCCGGCTTCTCGGCGTCGCCTGAAGGGAGCTCCCGGCGCGCCATGAAGGGGGTTATCGGCCTAGGCCAAAGGGAGGAAAAAGAGGATCTCGGCGCGGGAGTTCCTGGCACGCGCCGCGCCGGGAACTATTCACGCCGAGAAGGTGCTGGGCTTTGAGCGCCGTGAGGGCTTATGGGGTTTTACGGTACCCTGTTTTGGGGGTTTTTCACGGGATTCAGACATGGCCTGGGGAATGGATTCAGGAGGCAAGTGAGGAAAGAGCCAGGGGCCTACCAGGTTGACAGCAGAGGGTCACAGATGAAAGGGGTTCGAGGGATCAGAGTCACCGGGCCTTCGAGCTCTCAAGAACAGGCTTCAGGCCATCAGTATTGCCGACCATCCAGGAGATCGAGAGACGACAAACTCTGATCTCTGCAATGGCCCTAGTGGCTTGAGAAATTTGAGAAGAAAATCACGGACTCCGCGACGATTAAATCATCGATGACATCGAGGGAGAGAGGGGGGAAACAAGGCCCAGAAATCCACAGTGAGGATTGGGGCTTTGTTGGCTCTGTCCCATCTTAAACAGGCATGCATATAAAGGGGAGCCGGCAGATGATTAACGTGTCGAGCTTGGATGAATTGAATTAGGCGGCATATCCCCCGGGCTTATAGACATGCCAAATAGGGATAGGAAGCCATCCACATAGCGACGGGATGGAATCCAGATAAACAGCGGGGGATCTTCCCCTTTGAACTCCCTGCTCGGTTGGAGGGTCTATGATATTCATTTTCCCGATGGATAGAGTCAAGCGGGGTGCATATCGATCACACTCCCTTGGCCTTCCGGGGTTCACCCTATTGGATAGAATTTCGGCAGCGTTTCCCCTTCTTTCGGGTCATGCCAAAGGAAATAGGCCGTCATCCACGGGTACGGGATGATAACCGAAAAGAAGGCTTGGGCTCCCTGATGATGCAGGTGCCCATGGCAATGCTTGCTATCCCCTCAAGAACCGTCGGGGCTTATACAGTGGTATGGCCCCTTAGGTTATAGGGTTATGAATGGATTTGATCTAAGATGATGTAGGGGGGGTTTCCTCCCGTTAATCTCATCCCTGAGGTACATATGGCGACCATGAATATCCTCTTCAGCCGATATAACAGGTTGGACAAGGGTTGAAAGGCAGATGAAGAGACAGGCTCCCGGTATGAGTGTATTGGCCTGAAGGGAGGATCTCGGCGCGGATTGATTAGCCAAAGAGGGGCTCTCGGCATAGGAAGATGAATAGGCAAGGGGGTTCTCGGCGCGCTGGTTCCCGGCGTGCTCACCATTGCGCCGAGGGCTGTTGCTGCCGAGAAGCTCCGACAGCCCTGTTTTGGAATTCAGATTTGATTGGGACCGTATCTAGGGATCAAATCAGTCTGGCACTGTGGACTTCGATGCCATGGCATTAGGGTTTTGCTGAGGGACCGAAGGGTCAAGGTCATCACTTATCAGAACCTCCTGGAATCGCATTCGTCTACAGACGGGACACATCTTCTATAGCCAGCAATTCAGGAAATCAAGAGATTGATGTCTCTGATTCCTAAACGGCTTGGGGGCCTCGCAAGAAACTCAAATGCCTGCGAAGAATCTGCCGTCGAGACAGGAGGGGAGAGGGAAACAGGACCCAATAACCCATTAGATAAGGATTGGGGCCCTGACTTCCTTCCTCTTTGAAGCACAGACTCACGGGGATGACTCTGAAAACTGAAACGTCTAGAATATTGGACGTTCAGATGAAAGATACATTCATAGAAAGACAGAGGGCAAAACTTTGATTGCCTAATATCAAGCACGGCAACCACTAAATTTCATTTCATCTCATTATCACCACTTACATCGACTGCAAGGCTAAAGTTGAGAAACGGGTAAGGGGAGGAACAGAGGCAGGGAAGAAAAGAACTCTCGACCTCATCTGAATAGCTAAAGGATGAAGGCATATACCATTACATACAGAGGAAATCAAAATAAAAGCAAACATGGGGGGGGGAGGGTGGAGCATTGACTCCTCTCCCTCCCCCGAGCAGCCCACCTGGAGCTTTTTCTTCTTCTTCTCTTCTTCTTTCTTTTCAGTAGGGTCTCTTCTCTCTTTTCTATCTATTTTCTGGATGAGGTTTTCTTTTCTCTCCTCCGTCTTCTTGTTCGTCTCGAGAGAAAGGGGGTTTTATAGGCATAGCACCCCCTCCCTATCGGCATGATCATCTCGGCGCCCGGTTGATAAGCTCCCGGCACGCCTTATTCGGAGGCAGTAGGCTTCCCGGCGCCCCTTCCTCATATGGGTATTGTTGGGCTCTCGGTGCCACACGGCTGGGCCCGTTTAGATCTTTTAGTCTTTTATGCTTCCTCATCAGTAAGCTTGAGTTGTTAAGGCCGCTTAATCTGTCCCTTCATTTGTCGGTCCCTCGAGTCCGTCAGGCTAGGCGAAGGCCCATCAATTGGTGAGTTAGCATAGCTTCATCAGAATATTTATGGAGATTTTCATCAGTCAGTGGACTGCAGTTCTTCATCAGTAGTGCCGTCTGAGCGACGACAATACCAGACATCAGCTTGGCCGGGGAGGGCTTCAGCCGGGTGGTAGCTTCAGTGATAAATCTTCCGTAATCCTGGTCTTGCAGGGACTTCCGGGATCTTCATCTTTCACTCAATCTTCCATTATGTCTCGTTTCTATTGTCTATTATATTTCAGGTGTCAACACGCCCAACTCCACGAGATGTGGTTCTCATCTTCCGATCGCTTCTTTGACTATATCTTCCCTGAGCTATTCCCTATGCAGCTCCCGCCTCCTCCATCTTGCTGTGTAGTCTCTGCTGATCTCCAAAAAAAAATGTCAAATTCGAAACGGAGATTTCAGTGGAAGATTATGCTACCCTGTTTCCATCCTCATCCCAAGGGCACGAGTCCCCTGCTCCTTCCCTTCCACTAGGTCTCCTTTCTCCTAGGTTAGGATTAAGGTCTATCGAGTCTAGGGAAGTAGAATTAGTTAGGTCTAAAGAAGTAGGGTCTTGTTCTAGGTCGTCCAACCCTTCCTCCTCTGAGTCGCGCCCACTTGCGCGTCCTCCCAAATCTGTTCCTGATAGGTTCTTGCAAGACCTAGCTCAGCGTTATCATGCCCTTTTGAAATGTCCAGAATTTGTTGCTACGGCAATTATGATTGAAGAAGAAGAAGAAATAGAAGGGGCGTGGAGCGATGACAGACTCGGCGTCTATGAAATCCTGGATGAAAAAGATCCGGTTAATGAGGACAGCGACGTAGATGACACTGCTGATCTGTACGCACAAGGACTTAAGAAATTCGACGAACCGTCGTCAGCCGTGGATGAACCTACAAAGGAAATCAATCTGGGAACTGAAGAAGACCCAAGGCCCATCGTTATTGCCGCTAATCTCCCTCCACAAGTAGAAGAAGATCTGATCAAGGTTCTAAGGGAGTATAGCGATTCCTTCGCCTGGCCTTCTGTGGACATGCCAGGTCTTGACCCCTCTTTAGTGGAGCATCGACTCGTGCTTAAACCAGGGGCAACACCTGTGAAACAACGGTCAAGAAGATTTCACCCCCACATGGCCTTAAGGATTAAAGAAGAAGTTGACAAGTTATATAAGGCCAGATTCATTAGAGTTGTTCTATATCCTCAGTGGGTGGCAAACATAGTCCCTGTCATCAAGAAGGATGGCAAGGTGCGTATTTGCATCGATTTCAGGGATCTCAATAAAGCATGTCCCAAGGATGATTTCTTGCTGCCTCACATTGATGTCTTGGTCGATAGTACCGCCGGGTACGAATCGTTGTCATTCATGGATGGTTACTCAGGATATAATCAGATCCGTCTTTCTCCAGAAGATCAAGAGAAAACCTCCTTCACCACGCCCTGGGGCACATATTGTTATGTGGTTTTGCCGTTCGGTCAGAAGAATGCAGGTGCCACCTATCAAAGGGCAATGATGGCCATCTTCCACGACATGATGCATATCTATATGGAAGCTTACGTGGATGACATTTTGGTGAAGTCAAGAACCAAAGAAGAACACCCCTCTATTCTGGCTAAGGTGCTGCAAAGAGCTAGGGAGTACAAGCTTAAGATGAATCCGAAGAAGTGTGTATTCGGAGTCTCTTCAGGGAAGCTGTTAGGTTTCATAGTGAGCAAGCGGGGGATCCAGATTGATCCTAACAAAGCACAGGCAGTCATGGACATGCCTCCGCCTAAGAACATTACGGAACTTCGATGATTGATCGGTCGATTGTAATTCATTAGAAGATTCATATCCCAACATTCTCAAAGGTGCCGTCCATTTTATGAATTGCTTAAGGCGGGGGTTAAGTTTGAATGGAATGAAGATTGTCAAAAGGCTTACGAGGACTTAAAAGAATATCTATCAAATCCCCCGATTTTGCAACCTCTGTCCCTGGGAAACCCCTAATCCTATACATCTCGGTTATTGAAGACTCCCTAGGGGCGGTATTAGCACAACTAGACGATGAACGGAAAGAGCGGGCTACTTATTACCTCTCTCGGTTGTTTAACCCAGCTGAGTCCAGATACACCACTATGGAGAAGACTTGTGCCGCCTTAGTGTGGGTAGCTCAGAAGCTTAAACACTATTTCATTGCCCACCCAGTTAGGTTGATCTCTAGAATGGACCCGATTCGCTATCTCTTAGAAAAGCCTGTCCTTTCTAGTAGGTTAGCTCGCTGGCAGAGCTTCCTCTCTCAATTCGAGATCACATTTGTCATTCAGAAGGCGGTCAGAGGATACGCCATCGCTGAGCATCTTGCCCATCTTCCTATTCCTCACACTGATTCTATTCAGGATGATTTCCCTGATGAGCATCTCTCAGTTCTCTCTCACCATCCCTTCTGGTCTCTGCACTTCGATGGTGCACTTAATTCTCAAGGCCGAGGGATCGGCGCTGTTCTGCTTAATCCCGAAGGTGTAACTATTCCCTTTGCTTATCAACTTCGATTTCCTGCTACAACAACATCGCTGAGTACGAAGCTCTCCTGGCTGGACTGAAGCATGCCTATCTCCTAGGTGCGCGTTATTTAAACATCATCGGAGACTCTCAGCTCGTCTTACGGCAAGTTCTATCCACTTACCGTACTGGCGACCCCAAACTCAAGCCATATCAAGATTTGGTCATGCTTCTTGCTAGGCAATTCCGTAAGCTAATCTACAGCCATACTCCTTATTCTCAAAACATTCTAGCCGACGCTCTAGCATCTCTTGCTTCCTCTCTATCTTTTCCTCTCAGTCGGAACACTGAGACTATCGTCGTTTAGAGATTGGACGCACCCTCTCTTCAGGACCCTTGGTTCATCAACCTTAGGAAAGCTGTAGAGGCGAGGGCTGAGAAGGAAGATCTAAAGGAACTATCTTTAATGGAGCTAGAAGAGATTCTGGACGAAGAGGAATTGCTTTGGTATCACGAAATCGAGTTATTTTGCAAAGAAGGATCATTCCCAGAAGGGGCAAACGCTGAGCAGCGCAAGTCAATAAGGAGAGCCGCCTCAAGGTATACTATTGTTGCAGGAGAACTATACAGGCGCGCTACTAATGGAATGCTCATGAGATGCTTGGATGATAATGAGGCTTGGAAAGTGGCTGAAGCAGCCCACTCTAGTGAGTGTGGAGGTCATGTCAATGGCCAGGCTCTAGCGAAGAAAATCCTTAGGCAGGGCTACTACTGGCCCACTCTAGAGGAAGATTGCTCCCTCTATGTCTGGAGGTGTCTTAAGTGCCAACTCCATGCTGATAAAATCCATGCTCCAGCTTCATCTCTCCATCCTCTTTCCGCTCCTTGGCCATTCTCTATGTGGGCTTTCGACGTTGTCGGCCCGCTCGGTGATCCTAATTCTCAGATCAAGCAAAAATCCTTTATCCTTACCGCCACTGAGTACTTCACCAAATGGGCCGAAGCCGAGGCATACGCCGAGATCAAAGCTTCAACAGTGTGCCGCTTTATCATGAAGAATATCATCTCACGGTTCGGAGTGCCAAGTAGCATCATCACCGACAACGGACCCCAGTTTGTATCTCAAGAGCTCAAGGACCTATGTAAGAAGTTCAACATTGCATTGCATCATTCATCTCCATATTATCCTCAAGGCAACGGTCAAGCCGAGGCCACTAATAAAACCCTTCTTAAAATCATAAAGAAAACATGTGAATCTCATAAGTTTTCCGATTAGCCAGAAAAATTAGTGGAAGCTCTATGGGCTTCCCGCACCTCCGTCCGTACTCCCAAAGGACAAACTCCCCATGCTCTTACCTACGGGATGGAGGCGGTGCTCCCATATGAGATCTTGATCCCTTCCCTTAGAGTGCAGCTCGATAAAGAACTTAATCTCGATGAACGTCGAGAGGCGTTGCTTGTCCAGTTGGAACTCTTAGATGAGAAGAGGATGAACGCGGCCGATCACGTATCCGTTTATCAAAAGAGAGTTTCGCGTTATTTTCAAAAGAAGGTAATCGAATGTAAATTTCAAACAGGTGATATGGTTTTGAAACGTAAATTCATTCGGTCTGCAGGTCCTAGGTCTAAATTGCAACCTAACTGGGAAGGGCCGTTTGTCGTGAAAGAAGCTTATCTAGGGAATGCTTATCGCTTAGTAAATGCGGAAGGTGATTAGCTCTCTCACCCGTGGAATGGGTTGTACCTTAAGCGGTTCTTTCCTTAGAGTCTAATTAGTGCCACCCCGGGCAACAAGATGTTCCTCCTATTTCTCTAAAAAGGGTCCCGAGTAAAGGCAATCACACACCACACGACGTCCCTGGTCAGGTTTTCCACTTTAAAAGACACCGTTTCTCCTTGGCCATGCTTTGGGGGAAAGTCTACATCCCTGTCCGTTTCTTCCTTCGGCTGAATCCAGGGGCAAGAAGTAAATAAGGAGGCGGCAACCAATCTAGGCACCTTGACGAGAGGAGGTCTCAAATAGGGGCAGTCCGTTATGACCTAACGCCACAAGCAAAAGAGCAAGAAAAAGAAAGCAAAGGATTAATCTCTACGATAAAAAATCAAAAGTATCATCTCGAAGGTCTATTGAATATGATTCCAAAGCTCCAAAAAAGTAAGAAAGAAAAAGAAGTCTAGGCATGACAAGAGTGGCAGTATAGTTCCCCGCGGGATGAATGAGCCTGGTCGCACACATGCCTAGAGTGGACTAAGGTTCAATGACGGACACGAAGCCCTGGCGCAACAGAACAAATCTCTAATTGGTTGTCTGGAAAGGAACTCAAGTCCTAAAAACTTCTAAGTCTGGCCTAAGCTTACACCCGTATTCTATTTTCCTTTTTCAGGATTGAAACTAGTACCCTGGGTATGGCCCTGGTAGAAACACCGTCATGAAAATCTGGGCCTTGGTCAGGGGTTGTCACCTCATTGCAATCCAACCTCGGGACTCTCAATACGATGCGGAGGGCTCGCGTTGCTAAGGGAAAGCCCTGGTTTTCAAAATCCAAAAACATCATATATTTCAAAATCTAAAAACATAATATATTTCAAAATCCAAAAACAACATATATTTCAAAATTCCAAAAAAAAACACATATTTCAAAAATCCAAAAAAATCAAATATTTCCAAAACATACAAAAATTCGAATATATTTTCCAAAATCCAAAAATACCATCATATGCATCGCATGCATCGCATTATTTCTATTATGTTTTTCCCACCTATTTAATAAGGCTCCACCCCTTGACCAAATATCAAGAAACGGTCATTATCTAACTCGCTTCGAGGCAAGGGGTTGAGTCTAAAAACAGATCTAACTTGCTCCGTTTTTTAGTATGTGCAAAACGCAGGACCAAGAACAAAGCTGAAATCTCACAACTATACAGGTTCAAGGCTGTGATGCGCCAGGTACAGGCCGTGACATTCGTTTAACGATCCATGCTAGCCAGTTACATCTCTTCAGGCCTTCACTTTGACTCTCTCAGCAGCTCTCTCTCTAACGGCCTGGGGCACGACCGTTACTACTCCTAACGGTCCATCGTTGGACCGTTACTTCCTCCAGAGGATTTAGTTCTCTGAGCATACACTATAACGGCCTATCTCCCCACCGTTATCTCCTTGTAACGGCCCTGCTCAGATCCGTTACATTCTCTAGAAGCCCGGTTCTACTGGTCGTTCTAACCAAATCAAGCCACAAGTTCATGTCCATTCAGTTAAGGTAATCTTACCTTATTCACATGAATTTAATGCAACATGAGATTGATAAAAATTCCAACTCTGATTGTCAAATAACATCATTCATAAAAAGAAATTCAAACTACATTCAGCCTCTTATCCGCAAAAGGGCGGATCTTCCTCAACTCTTTTAGGTAGCCACGGCGTGCTTCGTTGTTCTCTTCTACTTCTTCTTGCCACGGGCGCACCTTGCTGATCTCCCACATGGTCAGCACGTTCCGGACTGCTCTCTCATCATCCTCGGTCCCCATCTTCCTAGGTAGAAGGGGAGGGTAGTATGATAGTGCAGGAGCTTCAATCCGAGGAAGCCCGATCTGAAGATGGCACCGGTGTGGGTTGTAGATCGCCATGGTAGTATTTCCCACTAGCTGGAGGTCCAGGCCGTGACGCCGCGGTATTCTAAGAAGAGCGCTCCGAAGGATCCTTGGTCGCATGATGAATTTCTCCATTGGAAGGGTGTTGAAGAAGAGGCGCCATTCATCCCGAGTTTTCTTGTTCGCCGTCTTACATTCAACCTGTGAAGAAAATCCAGATGCCCCTCCAATGAAAAAGAGAGGGTGGCTCCCGAAGATCCGGCTAGCAGAACTAATATCTTCCTTTGGTTGGAACTTGATCCTCACGCCCATCCAACACTCAAGGAGTATCATGGAACCGAATAAGGGTCCTCCTAGGCAAGCCGAGCTTAGTCCTTCATAGAAGTATGAGAGGATCGTTTGAGAAAGGGACATTCCCCGCCACAACCCACTAATAATGCTGAGATTTTGGGTATCTAAGAGGTGATCGGTAGTAGTGAAAAGAAAAACTCCATATAAGCAAACCGCCACCACCTTGGCTATGGCTTCATGTCTCTCCCACGTATTTTTACAATGAGACATTATCCATTGGGCTAAAGGTATCAAGTGTATGTGCTGTGGGCTGATCATGGTCATCACGTCCTTTTGATTATGGATGAAATCACTCAAAATCAAGGACGGGTCGATAGGCTCAATCGTGTAGCAAACTCGGTCTTCATTCCCGGCCTTAGTCTTAGGAAGGGCTAGGTAGGTTTCTACCTCCTCTAATAGGATCGTTGCTTCGAAGGAAGGGAAGATGAAGGTGTGTGTTTGTGGATGCCACAACTCTATGAGGGCTGAAATACTAGGCGAATCTAATGTCAATTTTTGGAAATTCTTGCCTACAACCAAGGGAGGTTGGAGGTGCCATGCTTTGAGAATTGATGTAACCTCTAAAGGGAGTGCCTTTACCATGGGAGCCACCCACTTCAGATTAGAATAGCATCTTGGACCGGGGAGGGGCTAAGAAAAGAAGAAGATCATGAGGAAGAAGATGAAGTGCAGGAATTTCTGAACTTGGTTAGGTCATGGAAGCTTACCACTCTTTGAGCATTGGAGCTTAGGTGCTTGGGAATTGAGGTCAGCCTTTGTAGCTCTCCGTACTCCTTTCTTGCAGCTTTGGGTCCGGCGTAGACTTTCTCCTCCATAGCTATCACCTCGAAGCTTCTCTTCATCTTATTTCCTGCCCTTAGGAGGGGTTTTTCAGCCTTCTAGCAGAGAATTCAGAAAGATACGATTTTGGCTAAGTTTCCAAGTTTTAAAGGTTTGGTTTCGGCTTTAAAGAGATAAGATTCGGATTGGAAGGCTTTATCTTGAGTCTGGGAGGAGTCTAGAATGGATTTAAGGCTTCCTATCTCGGGTTTTGCCCCTTGCGGCTCAATCCGTCTCGGAGTACAATTCATTATCAAACAGTCTGTCGCTAGACCGTCACTTTCCTCTAACGCGCCAGAGCTGGGCCGTCACATTTTCTGTGGGTTTAATTTGATCAAACCTGTTCTGTCAAGCTTAACGGTCTAGAATTAGACCGTTATATTCTTGTGACGCGTTATCTCTGAGCCGTTACATTCTCTGCTGATCAGTTTTGGCCTCTGCTTGGTCAATCATTCTCAACGGTCTTGCTCATGGTCGTTATCTGCCTCCGACGCACTGCGCCTGAACCGTCACATTTCCTGCATATTTGGTTAAGTCTATACATCCCCTTCATCATCCCAGTCTGCATTCATTTATCATGTTGAAGTCTGTACATTAGTTCAAGTCCATGCATTTTTGAAGTCCATACACCATTGATTAAATCTGTACATTCGTTGAAGTCTGTACATCAGCTTCAAGTCTGTACATCGGCTTCAAGTTCATACATCATTTTTGAAGTCTATACATTCCACATCTTCACCCAAGTCTATACATTCCACATCTTCACCCAAGTCTATACATCCCACATTCTTTGAAGTCTATACATCCCATTCTTTGAAGTCTATACATCCCATTTGTTGATGTCTATACGTCACATTCGTTGAAGTCTATACATCCCATTCACTTTGAAGTCCATACATCAGGTGCAAGTCTATACATTCGTTGAAGTCCATACATTTGTTGAAGTCTATACATTCCCATACCTTCCCCCAAGTCTGTACAGCCTTCGTCCAAAGTCTACACGTCGTTCAAGTCTGTACATTCTTCATCCAAGTGTGTACATTCCCCAAGTCTGTACATTCTTCATCCAAGTGTGTACGTTCCCCAAGTCTAAACATTCCATGTCTCCCCAAGTATGTACAGTCTTCAGTCAAAGTCCATACATTCTCCAAGTCTGTACAGTCTTCATTCAAAGTCCATACATTCTCCAAGTCTGTACAGTCTTCATCCCAAGTCTATACGTCCACACCGCTTCAAGTCTGTACATTCTTGATTCAAGTCTATACATTGCCCAACGTGAGCACAAGCCCCAAGTCTGTACATCCCTTGTCCAAGTCCATACATCCTTGCTGCTGTGTTCATGAAGTCTATACATCATCTGGACGTCTGCACTCGAAGTCTACACATCGCTTTGGCAAGGTCTATACACACTGAGTACAGTCAGTACGTTCGTAGTTCAACATTGCTCTGCCATCTCTAACGGTCTAGCATTTGGCCGTTACTTGTATATAACGCACCATCTCTGATCCGTTACTCTTCCTGCTGCTCAGTTCTGCAAGGTTGGGCTCTGTCCTTTCTAACGGCCTCCACCCGATGCGTTACTTGATCCTGATGGTTTGGGTATAGACCGTTACAGTGTCTGCTGCTGTGACTTGTGCTATTCCTATCTGCCTCCGTGTAGACCTGGCGGTCCTACAGGCTTCCCATTCCGTTCATCCTGTACATCCACACATTATCTCATCCCCATCGTTCACATTTCATCTCCACGCAAATCATCCATTCCTTCACATGCATTCATTTTTCGTCAAGTCTTTCACAAATACACAAGCATTTCTTGCATTCCAACCATACTCTCACAATACATTTTCTTGCATTCATTCCCATTCATTTTCACATGATCACCTGTTTGCATACACATCCATTCATTCACATAAAAGTTATAACAAAACACAAAAAAGATTTACATTTCCATTTTTCATCTCCCATACAAGTTATGTACAAGTAATAAGAATAAGAAAACCAAAAAAAATGCATCACTCGGCCGGCTTATCCGCCGGGCCGCCATCATCATCTCCCCCCTCAGGTCTCCTCGCAGGTGGTGCCCCTCCTGCTGTCCTCTCTCTGCCCTCTCATTCCTCCGCTAGCCAGAGGAGCTGGCAAGGAAATCCCCTATCGAGCCGCTCGGGGCAGCACTCCTCCGTACTCCACTCTAGGAGGCACTCCGCTCTGGTCCCCGACCCATCATTCTCACCGTCCGCTCCATCGTCCGCAGCTCGATCTTCAGCTCGAAGATCTGACGCCGCGTGTCCCATGCCTCGATCCGGTAACGATCCAAGTCCGCCGTCCCGGCTCGGAGTCTCTCCACCTCAGCTTGTGACCAAGCTAGCTCTGTCCGGATTTTCTCCGCCTCCGATCGTCCTCGCTCTATCTCTACCTAGAGACGCTCTGCCTCCGTTCGAGCCAGCCTTGCCTCGGCCACTGCTGCGGCTAGCTCTCTCGCCTGTAGTTTACGTTGCATATAGTTAGTCACATGAGCATTTCATTTTTCATAAGCATAGGCATGTAAGCATAAGCATTTAATTTGCATAAGCATTTAGCATCTTACCCGCTCCGCGAGGGTGGCCTCCGCCTCCTCGGCCCGAGCAACTACTCGAGCAAACTCGGTGTCTCGCTCAGCCCTGCCTCCGGCAGGCTGTGAGGATGACGATGGGGCATTCGGTCCTGCTCTTTGGGCTCCCTCGGCCCGCTGCATTTAGAAGTCATGGTCAGTCAATTACATTTGCATCATTAGCATCATAAAGCATAATTATTTTAAGTCCAAGGTTCTGGGAATCTTACCAGGAGCTCCAAGGCAGTCCGGTACTCGTCCCGCTGCTGGACGGTGGCATGAAGAAGCCCCTCGAGCTCGGCTATCCTTCCCTCAGGGTCTAGATGCATTTTTAGAAGCATGTGAGTCAGTGCATATAGGATCAAAATTTTCATATAAAAGGCATTCTGAGTTTTGAGTTTAGAATTACATACCGGTCATCGGGTACCTCGGTACACCCGGTCCCCGTACAATCAGGCGAAGGCCTTCAAATATGCCTCATCGCTCTCATCCCGCTCTTTCACTGCTCTGCCCCGCTTATTCTAGTCATGGATGTACTTTGCTTTCCGGGCGCACCAGTCTATGTCGCCGCTGATTCCCTTCGCTGACTTCCTCGGGTGGTCGTCACTGCGGCGTGGGAAGGTCACCTCAGGCTGATGTAGTCCCCGAGTCCTCAAAATCAGCCGATAATGAAGAGGCTCGATGATATGGATGCAGTGAAACCATATGTCTCATCCCCGGTACGAGAGGGCTGCCTCCACCCATGGCTGTCCCTCGTAAAGCTCGCCTCTGTACGGGGTCCATCTCACCTGAAGCATGTTAATCCATCCATCAACATGTTAGTCCGGTTATCATAATATAGAAGCATGTAGAAGTATTCAAAATCATTTAGAAAGCATTTTGAGTTCGGGCTTACCGCCGTGTGCGGGAAGGAATCCAAGTCGTCCTGGATCGCCCGGGTCAATCTAATGATCGACCCCAGGTCCCTCGCGACCACCCATCTCCTGGCGATCAGGATGCGATCGGCGTGGAGTAGCGTGCCTCTCCCGATGCCCGGGAGGTACATGTAGCTCCAGAACTGCATTTAGAAGTCAAGTCAACAATTTGCATAAACATTTGCATAAATCATAGTGGAAAGCATTTAAATTACATTTACCTGTAGAGAAGGCGAGAAGCCGCCCAGCATCGTCTATCGGTCCGTCGTGCTGAGAGACTCGAACAGGAAGGCTAAGCACTGCCGCTCCCCAGGCGTACTTTCCAACTCTGCCCAAATCCTCAATCATCGGTAGCAGCCTGCAGCTGATCACATCTGCTCGAGTCGCGAACAAGAGCTTCCCGAACAATAGCATCAGAAACCGCCTCAGGGTGCGATCTCTCTCCGGTCCCGCCTCTGCCGCCACTCGTGGGCACACCTGGTCTATCACTCTACCCAGATGCTCCTCTGGTAACTCACCCATGGCAATGGCTGCTCCTCTCAGTCCTAAGCTCTCCTGCAGAACTGATCTCGAGAGCTGGGATGATGTCTGCCCCGGTCTGATCAAATCCAGCCCCAGCAGCTCTTGGGCCATCTCCCGGTAGTTCCTGTAGGTCCATCCTGTCACTGCGGCTCCGTGGACTCGCCGCCCGATAATCCTCGCCATGTCTTCCAGCGTGGGGATCATGTGACCCCATGGGAAGATGAACTCCCTGCTAAACGGATCCCATCTCTCGTGCAGCGCATACAGCAGAGGCATGTCCATCCTGGTCACCTCGATGCTCAGCACCTCGGCGAATCCCATGATGGCCAATCTCTCTCTCTAGTAATCAAGCAGTGCCTGGTACACCGCCCGGATCTGAAGCCAAGATATCCTCGTCCGTCTCTTTCCCTGCATTCATTTAGAGCATAAGTCAGTCAAATGCATCATAAAATTATTACATAGCATTTATAAAATGAAAACAAAACAAAAATTGAATAATTAAAAACCTAAAAAATAGTTCTGGCCTCTGGCGCATGTAACGGCCCTAGTAAGGGGCGTCACATGGCTCTAACGCACCTATGGTGATGCGTTAGGCCTGTGACGGTCACTGGAAGGACCGTCACATTCCCTACTAGAGGGTGTTTTTCCTTTGCATTCCATGGCTCTCCCACTTTGGCCAAAAGGCCTACACATGATCCTAATGGGTTCATGGACCCATTTTCTACCCCCCAACCCCACATGCATTCATACTAAAACACAAAAAAATTAAAATTTTGAAAAATTTAGGGCGGAGGCCTACCTCATGGTCTTGGCCCCTCTTCCTCTTTTTCTACTGTTCCTTGGGTTCTCCCTCATCTAGAGGAGCTTCTCCTTGGTCTTCCTCGGCCATTGGATCCTCTTCTTCTACCCTTGGAGGTCTCCTCCTCGATTCTTCTTCCTCCGGCTGTCGTGTCACTTCGCGTTCTATACGGCGGTGGAACCGCCGGATCGCCGTCTTCTTCCCTCTCTCCCTCTTCTTCATTGGCTGTGGGGCCTCGTCGCCGGCCATCCTTCTTGGGCGGAAGACGGTTCTCGCCGGTGGCTCTCGATTGGGGTTTCTTCTGGGTGTTTGAAGGATTGAATATGACGAATGAATGAGGCCGTGGGCCATTCGGTTTGTTTTTTTTTGAACGCTCAGGAAATGTGACGGTCTATCGTCTGACCGTTACATTCTCTGACGCGTACTATTCTAACCATTACATGAATTTGAAATGTTTCATTGGAGAATGTGAACCGCTTAGTTTATGACGGCTCTTCCATGGCCGTTACTTTATGTGACGCCCTGTAAGTAGACCGTTACAAACTTGCAAGTTTCTTGATGAATGAAATAGTCTATTTGATGTTTAAATGATTGCATTTTCTGCCATAATATTCATTGTTGATGCTTACCACACGTACTAATGGTTGTGCCTTGTTTCATGCTCATATTGTTATTGGCTAAGCTCTTTCTCATGAATGAAGCATCACGCTTTGTCGTTCACCGGGCAGGTAAGTCAGGTATTGTATCTCTTTCCCTTATCCATTAATGCATTACTATATATCTATGATATATTATCTCGAGAACCGGCTGGTCATTCGTGTGTTTCAGGATCTGATGTTCCCCTTAAACAAAAATGATGATGATCTAAGTTCACATGTTTAATCGTTGGATAGGCCGTTGGGTTGGAAAAATTTGGGGATGATGGCTCTGTCTTGCACGCCGTGGTTGCAGATGGTGTCCTGACCCTGGTTTCTCCGGTCTAGCAATATTATTCTCGAGTATCTTGATATTTTAATCTTTCTTTGCTTTCGTTTTAAAGATTTCTTTTTCTTTAGCCCAGCATGCATCATACGCATCTTTTGAGCATTCATGTGCTTCATCTGTTCAAGATATCTCGATGATGGTGAATAGATGTATTCTTGATCTCGAATAAGGAGAGACATTTCACTCTGAATTCGAAGGTTTTCTTCGATCTGTCGCTTGATTTGGTTAGCTGAAGATTCATGTCTGGAGTTTAGTCAGTTCTCTTTCCTTTCCGTTGCCTCCGGTGGCTAGCCATGTTTTCTTTCCTTAGTTGTTAGTTTCTCAAGACTTGCATCCTTTGGTTGACTATTTCATTATGATCAGTTTGAAGTTTCCCAGAAAATTCCTATCACTTGTTGGTAAAGAACGGGTGTCGTTTACCTTAACGCCCACTTTTTGATCCACTCCGCTTCATTTCCGCTTCATCTCCATGTTCCATTTTCGCTTTCGCTTCACCTCTGCCCGCTTCCCTGCAAAGAGGGCGTTAAGGAGTGGCATCTGTTGACACCCGTTTTATGACCAATAAGTTGGGTCATCTCCTTGTTTATCCATATGATGCTCCGAGTTGTTCACTCTTCATCGAGTCTCCTTGATCAGTTTGAAGCATGTTTCTTGGGTCTTCTCCTTGTTTGGAGTGTGGTTTATTGTGGCCTTTTATTCGATGAGCTTAGCAAGCTTTGCACCTTTTTTTTTTATCCTCATTGTTAATAACGGTCCTCCCTGGGGGCGTTACTTCCATATAATGCATGATCCCTGGGCCGTTACTTATTGAAGAGTCCTAAAGTTTGAGGCCTTTATTCTAAAGCTTATCCATTGGCCTATTCATTGATTCGAACGGTCTGTCGTGAAGCCGTTATTTCTTCCAACGTGTCCACTCATGGCCGTTACTTTCCTTCAAAGAGTCCAACTTGTTTGATCTTCTTCCTGTTGATCTTATCTCTTTTGAGATAAGGTTGAATGTAACGGACGTTCCCTGGCGCGTTATTTTCATGTGGCGGTCTGTCGACCAGCCGTTACATCCAACAGAGAGTCCTGGTAGTTCAGGCATTTTCTATGCTACTCTGTGGTCGAGATAAGAGCTTGAATTGTTTATTTCTCTTCCAAATCTGATCCTCAGAACCTTCTATTTATTTCTATGGACTCTTGGTGATATTATCTTCAAGGATTTGCTAAGAGTTATCCTCTTATCTTGCTGGATTATCCTCTGCTCGACCGGAGAGTTTGAGGGTCTATAAATAGCACCCTTAACTTCATGGCCCGGAGGAGGAAGATCTGGAGTTCGCGTCGAAGTGCTGCCGCATTCTGGAGTCACATATGACCAAGGAGAATTATCTTTCATGTTCATCTGCTTCACGGTGAAGGGAGTATTCGTTCCATTGGTTTTCAAAGTTCATCATTACTTAGGACATCCATTTGATACAGTTGATACAGTTCACGGTGAAGGGAGTATTCGTTCCATTGGTTTTCAAAGTTCATCATTACTTAAGACATCCATTCAAAATTCATGAAAGAACTTTTGACATCCATTTGATACAGTTTTATTCCAAGGGAGCATGCAAAGACAAGTAAAATTCTGATGGCGTCAAGTCTAGCAACTAGGGCATAAGATTCATCAAAGTCTACCCCAAACTCTTGATTATACCCTTGAGCCACCAATCTAGCCTTGTTTCTTATTATCTTGCCATCCTCACTTAGTTTGTTCCTAAAAACCCACTTAGTGCCTATGATAGATTGTGATGAAGGTCTAGGAACAAGATGCCAAACTTTGTTTCTTCCAAACTGCTTTAACTCGTCTTGCATTGAATTTATCCAGTTTTTATCTTTTAATGCTTCATCAATATTTTTGGGTTCAAGCTGAGAGACAAGAGCAAGTTGATCTAATTTTTCCACAATTCTAAAATGTGACCTTATTCTAGGTGGGTCATTCAAGCTACCAATGATATTTTCTAAAGGGTGATCCTTAAGAATTCTAATGTTTGTAGAATCATTACCTTCTCCTGGAGCTTGATCCCTTGCATTGCTTGATTCAGCTCGATCACCATCTTCTTTTGTTTCTTCTTGTGGAGGATCACTCTTGTCCTTCATGCTTAGGAATTCCCCATCTTCATCATTTTTCCTGTAAGAGTTATCATTGTTAGAATCATCATGATATTCATCAAAGGAAATATGGGGTGATTCTTCCACAGTTTGACTCTTAATGTTATAAATTCTTTAAGCCCTAGATCTATCAGAATATCCAAGGAATATACCTTCATCACTCTTGGGCTCGAATTTATCTAAGTCTCTTTTGTCATTATTGTGGATGAACCATTTAGATCCAAACACTTTCATATGTGAGAGAGATGGATTTTTACCTTTCAGCAACTCATAAGGAGTCTTTTTAGTGTGTGGCCTTACCATAGAGCGGTTGATAATGTAACATGCTGAGTTTACCGCTTCAGCCCAAATTCTCCTTGAAAGTTGCCATTCAGCAAGCATGGTTCTTAGCATCTCTACAAGTGTTCGGTTTCTCCTTTCAACTACACCGTTTTGCTCTGGGGTTCTTGGTGAAGAAAACCGGTGTGAAATACCTTCGGCCCTGTAAAGATTATAGAAGTTAGTATTTTCAAATTCACCACCATGGTCAGATTGAATCTTGAAAATTTTAAACTCACCGTCCTACTTTATCTTCATGCAGAGTGCCTGAAACTCATCAAAAGTATCATTTTTATGTGTGAGAAAGAAAACCCATGTGAACCTAGAAAAGTCATCCACCAAGACATATCTATATTTTCTACCACTTAAGCTAGCAGTTTTGGTTGGTCCAAACAGGTCCATATGAATTAGCTCGAGTGGTTTGGATGATGTATTTTCAGATTTTCCTTTGAAGGATTTTCATGTTTGTTTACCTAGGGCACATGCATCACATAACTTGTTTTCTTGTTTAAATGATAATTCAGGCAACCCTTTCACCATTGAATGCTTTAACAGTTTATGTAAGACATTGTAGCTAGCATGTCCTAGTCTATGATGCCATAACCATGTAATTTTAGATTTTGGTGCAGCAAGACAAATGTTTGAATAAGCAGGATCATCTAAGTCAATCATGTAAACATTGTTGACTCTCTTACCAGAAAATTTTACCTTGTCAAATTTTGGTTCAAAGAGTTTACATTTATGAGAATCAAACAACACTTTGTGACCTTTATCACACAATTAACTTATGCTGAGCAAGTTATATTTCAATCCTTCAACTAACAACACATTTCCAATGGAGTTCGAGAGATTCTTACCTACATTACCTGTTCCAATGATTTTTCCTTTGTTGTTCCCTCCAAATGTGACGTATCCTCCTTCCTTTTCCTGCAAGAGACAAAATTTTGATTTGTCTCCAGTCATGTGTCTTGAACAGCCGCTATCAAGGTACCACATGTTATGCATGGCTGCAAGACATTTCTGCACAAGCAATTAAGCAATGGTGTTTGGAACCCAACCAAATTTGGGGCCCATCAAACTTTTCAAATTTTCAAAACATGAAACCATTTCTTTTGAAATCCAAACCTTCTTAACATTCATGTTTTGTTTGCTTAGTGTTGACACCCATTTTATGACCAATAAGTTGGGTCATCTCCTTGTTTATCCATATGATGCTCCGAGTTGTTCACTCTTCATCGAGTCTCCTTGATCAGTTTGAAGCCTGTTTCTTGGGTCTTCTCCTTGGTTGGAGTGTGGTTTATTGTGGCCTTTTATTCGATGAGCTTAGCAAGCTTTGCACCTTTTTTTTATCCTCATTGTTAATGACGGTCCTCCCTGGGGGCGTTACTTCCATATAACGCATGATCCCTGGGCCGTTGCTTATTGAAGAGTCCTAAAGTTTGAGGCCTTTGTTCTAAAGCTTATCCGTTGGCCTATCCATTGATTCTAACGGTCTGTCGTGAAGCCGTTATTTCTTCCAATGCGTCCACTCATAGCCGTTACTTTCCTTCAAAGAGTCCAACTTGTTTGATCTTCTTCCTGTTGATCTTATCTCTTTTGAGATAAGGTTGAATGTAACGGACGTTCCCTGGTGCGTTATTTTCATGTGGCGGTCTGTCGACCAGCCGTTACATCCAACAGAGAGTGCTGGCAGTTCAGGCCTTTTCTATGCTACTCCGTGGTCTAGATAAGAGCTTGAATTGTTGATTTCTCTTCCAAATCGGATCCTCAGAACCTTCTGTTTGTTTCTATGGACTCTTGGTGATATTATCTTCGAGGATTTGCTAAGATTTATCCTCTTATCTTGCTGGATTATCCTCTGCTCGACCGGAGAGTTTGAGGGTCTATAAATAGCACCCTTAACTTCATGACCCGGAGGAGGAATATCTGGAGTTCGCGTCGAAGTGCTGCCGCATTCTGGAGTCACATCTGACCAAGGAGAATTGTCTTTCACGTTCATCTGCTTCACGGTGAAGGGAGTATTCGTTCCATTGGTTTTCAAAGTTCATCATTACATATTGTGTTCTTCCTCATCTCCTTTTTCATCAAAAGCTTTGTCCCTCTTCTTTTCTCCACGTTCTCCCTGGTTTTTCATCATCTAAACATCCTCCTATCTTTTTAAAACGCCCAGAGGGGTTAAAAAACCAAAACCTCCCCGGTACTTTCCTTTCCTTTTGCATGCTATTGAGTTTATTGAAGATTTGATGCTATATTGTTTAAAGGGCTAATTTGGGTCTGTTTTCTTGTGTTTTCACGTTCTTTGGCAGGTTTACAGGTTCACCACAGGAGGCCCAAGTCTTCTGGCCGGCTGGAGGAGTTGGAGTTAAAAGAATCCACAAGCTATTACTGCAGGTTATTTGACGGTCTTGTGCAGGCGCGTCAGATTCATATAGCGGTTCATCGAGCGACCATCACTTCCTAGTGACGCATGGGCTTTCGACCGTTACATTCCGTTGATCTGCAGATTTCCTTGATTTTCTCTCACCCGTGGGTGGGTGCTTCATCCACCTATTTCCAAGGTATTTTCAAGTCTTTGGCTTGTTTCTACTTTGGTGGCGATCACGTTCTTTCTTAGTATTGGGCATTAGCTTTCTCTCCATCACATATCTCTTATTCTCTTTCCTTGCTCCACCCTTATGGTGTGTTTTTATTTGCTTTTGCTCCATGCCCCGGCGTGCATTTTTCTTTATTTCCTTAGTTTAGTTTGATGATTGAGATAGCATGCCCATGCTAGAGCTTGTTCTGGTTGCCTAGGTTCATGGTTCACATGTCCTTGGGTTGATTGAGATCTTTGATTTTTGCCTATCATCTTTATCACACATCAAAACAAAAAGAAGAAGAGAAGCAAAACAAATCAACACAGGGATTTGATTTTTCTTTTCAATCTCGACATTCATTTTCTGTTTGGAGGCTCTTGGTTGGAGTTTATGGAAGTTTGATGAATTTTGCTTCTTAAGCCATTGAGGTGGTTGGTTAGTTTTGGGTTGAAAATGATTATTTTGCCACCTATGGGATTGATGCACAGAGAGGTCACAATTGCCCCAAGAATATGATGGTATTGGCCTATATGAATGTGCAATCCAGTTATGGTGATATCTGGAAGATTGAGCATGCAATTACCGAGGAAGTGTTGACCTATGCTGCGGGGAAGGTCGACCTTTCTTAGGCTTTTGGACAGACTTTTTAAGAATTTCAGTGACTGCTTCTTCAATCTTTTCTTTTCCTTTGGATGTTATTTTTGAGGTTGAAGCATCAGAAGAGGAAACAAATGTGACTATTTTTAGCCCAATTGGTCTTTTGTTTGTAGGTTCAAAATCCAACCCTTCCTTGTTGAAGTTCATTCTGGTTCCTAGCAAAGCATCTAGGTTTTCTCTTCCATCCACATTTTTTTTTCAAAGATTGTTGTTTATCCTTCAATTCTTTTTGTAAGTTTTCAATATTCTGCAGGAGTTGAATGTTGACTTGTTTGACAGCTTCATACTTTTCATTGCTCAATTTGCTGTCTTTTTCATAGGTTTGCATTTTTAGCTTCATGCTATCAATCTCATTTCTCAAATCTTCATATTCAGTTTCCAAGTCAGCCTTTTCTTTTCTTCCTTCCTCCAAGTTCTCAATCATTTTCTTAAGATCTTCAATTTTAGTTTCAAGTAGAGCATTCTTATCATTCATATCATGATCATGCACAAATGAGTTAATTTTCTTTTTCAATGATTTATTCTCCTTTTTGTACATTTCATATTTTTCCATGAGTTGTATATATGCATCCTCCCAATCATCAATTGTATAATCTTCAAATAGAGAATTTACCTCAATTTCTTCATCACCTTTGGCCATAAGATAGAGATCTTCTTTTTCTTTGTCCGAGGAGTTAGTTCCGTCATCACTTTCCTCTTCATCACTCCATGTGGACACCAAGGCCTTGTTCTTCTTTTTACCCTTCCATTTGTCGACTTTTCTGAATCTGTCGGGACAATCATTCTTGAAATGTCCTGGTTTATTGCAAGAATAACAAATGATTTTATCAGATTTCTTAGAGTTTTCAGAATTAGATTTGAAACAATTTCTTACCTTTGACCTTCCTCTCATGAAGCTCTTACCTTCATTTCTCATGAATTTTCTGAACTTACGTGTGAGCATGGCTACGTCATCCTCATCTCGCTCACTTGTCGAATCCTCACCTTCATCAGAAGAGCCTTGACCACTGGGTCCTGCTTTAAGAGCTAGGGGCTTTTTCTTAGGCACCTCAGCCTCTTTGTTCTTAAGGTTGATCTCATATGTCATTAATGACCCAATGAGTTCATCTACCTTTGTAGTTGTGAGATCTCTCGATTCTTCAACCACGGTAGCTTTGTGTGCCATGCGGGAGTCAATGATCTGAGAATCTTTCTCACAATTTCCTGTTCTGAGTATTTCTTTCCCAAATCAGTTAGACTATTAGTAAGCACAGTTAACCGAGCATACATATTCTGAATTGACTCATCAGGCTTCATGCGGAACATTTCATATTCAGAAACTAAAATGTTGGCTTTTATTTCTCGTACCTGAAAGGTTCCTTCGTAGATTACCTCTAACTTATCCCACATTAGTTTTACAGATGCGCAGGTAGCCACTCTTGAGAATTCAACTGGATGGAGTGAGCATTGCATGATGTGTTTAGCACTCCAGTTGACAGTGGATTGCCTTATTTGTTCTTTGGTCCACAAGTCCTCATCATCCGGCAGCTCATACGGACCTTTGCTGATCACTCGCCAAAGTTCGTAGTCTTGGGCGCGAATGAACACCTGCATACTATGTTTCCAATAAGTATAATTAGTTCTAGTAAAATATGGAGGCCTATTCATAGAATGTCCTTCAGGTAAATAACCCTTAGACGCTGATCCACCAATTCCCTCAAGGTCGTTGGACCCCATAATGAGATATTAGGCTCTGATACCACTTGTTGAGTAGTGGTCAGCGGATCTGGAGGGGAGGGGTGAATAGATCTGCCCCTCTTTTCGCAATACAACCCTCTATATAGCTAGATAAAATAAATTACAGCGGAAAATAACTAGCCTATCGAAGAATACTATGATTCGCTTGACAAGACGAGCAAGTAATATATTGATTCGAACCTAAGCATGCATCTAGAATGAAACAATCACACAAGCAAACCACAATACACAAGATTTTAAGGTGGTTCGGACTGAATCCCCAGTCCTACGTCCACCCCTCACTAAATCCGGTGAGGCTCCACTAGTGCCACGCACTGAACCGCAAATCGGAAAGACCTCCGATTGCCTTCCTACTAACCATAGGTAGGGACGTCAACACCGCAGATCGGACAACTTCCGATTGCCTTTCTACTAACCACCGGTAGGGACGATCTTCAGTTTCAATCGTTTGTATGAAATGAAAAAGATAACAAATATCAAATCACTCAAACAAGATATAGAGTATGCTCAAAGAAAGAAGATCTTGTCTGAGTTGCAGAAGCTTGAATCGGATGCTTTGAAGGTGTCTTCTTCCTTGCGAGATGATCTTCCTTGAATCTTTTCTAGTTGATTAAGAAGACGATGGATGTAGCTTCGATCTTCCTTTTGATCTTCTTGAGTTAATGAAGAGGATGAAGAATGCAGTTTAGATCACCTTTGAAAGTCTTGATTGCTTCTTGCTTCCTTGGAGGTTGAGATGGCTTCAGATCTGGACTTGAATCCCTTGGAATGGATGAAGCTTCTTCCCATAGTATTGTTCACGGCTACAGTACTTCGAACTACACTCCCTTGAACACACCCTTGCAGCCTCCCTTGATTTCTCAAATGATCAACTAGAGTTTCTAACCCTCTTGCATGTGTTTTATAACCTTTGAATGGTCCTTAGACATCCCTCAGACCAGATCCATAAATCATGGGAGATTAGGTGAGTTTTGATTAAACAAATCCATGGAAAGGGGCTGGCCTCGAGGTGGAAATCGAAGTCAAACATGGCTGCATCGGGGCTGGCGGTCGACCTGCAGCTTCTGGCGGTCGACCGCTACTGAGAATCGCTGTAGAGGATTAGTCCCTGGAATTTTCGGTCGACCGCTACTGGCTGGCGGTCGACTGCCACTGAGAGAGATGCAAACTGGGGGTTGCTGACTGGGGCGGTCGACCGCCCCTATGCTGGCGGTCGACCGCCAGCTGGGCAGACCCCGGTTCATCCTGGGTCGGTCCGTTAACCGCTTTAGCTCCGTCGCTTGAGTCCTTTAGCAGCCCGTTCATATCTGTGGCATTTCCCTTGAAAGTCTAAAAGGTATCAACTGAGTCTTTGGCCTTGGATTCTCTTGGCTGTACTTCTTTGTGCATTGACCTTGGATGTGTGACGAGCCGAATATCACGTGTCGACTTTTGCTTGTGTTCGCATCCTTGCTTGGGCGCGATCAATGAGCTTTCACTTTTGCCATCCTCACTGAATGCCTTGTCGATTCATTGGCATATCTGTCATGAACAAAACATCACGTATGTTAGTCACATGAGAGTGGAAACATCAATGACTAATAGTGTTTAGCCATTATCAAAACCGAGAATACCACAGAACTCATATGACCATAGATGATGTCGAATGACCCCAGTGACCATAGGATAACTCAAATGACCACATGGGCACAACAGGAAGAACTTGACCCCGTCAAGTAGGGGGTGCGGCTGCTCGAGTAGCTCCGGCGGATGCGTCACTGAACATGGAAGCGCGAAGTACGCTCCACTCCAAGTAATCGACACATGCTCATCCCGTATAGATTTGATATGCACACGCTGTTGGGGAAGAGGCTAGAGGTGGACACTCCGGGAAGGGGTCACTCTCAAAGGAGGGAAGGTGGCTCGAAGACTCACTAGGAATCACCGCTTGTCCCTTATGTGACTAGATCCGATATGAAGTAGAACAGATCCCAAAGTCCGACAAGTCTCATGCTCGAAAGGGACTAACAACGCGAGCGTGCAAAATCGACGCGACTCGATGTATGCAAAGACACACAAGACCCTAGACACACCTAATGTTAGTCCGACCTACGCATAGGCGATGGTGGACCAGGACACCTGAATATGTGCCATGCATACACTAGATGCACTCGATGGTGGACGCAATGGAATCCTAGACATCCTAATAGGTACCACTTATGCATTGGTGACCTATGGGAATTGGGTGGGGAATGGTTAGAAGATCCAAAACTGCATTCGTCATCACCCCGGGATGTAGGTAAGGCATGCCAACAAGACCGAGGGGTAGTGGTGTGATAGTGAACTCCTTGGAAGAAGTAGAGTGAATGTGGTAGCTCGGGAGGTTCACTAGCGAAGGGGTCAAAAGGATCAAAGAAGGTATGACCCCATGAGATGGATTCCCACAAGTCACGGTCCCAATTGTGAAATTCTTGAAGGTGTGGGTGGTCACCTTCATTCATCATGGTGAATGGGACGGTGGTCATAAGAAAAAAATAAGATTCCTCCCTTGGGCAAGAGGGAATGAAGTCGGGCTCGACCGACATAGGGAGGAATAAGAGAACCTCCGTGGTGACACAACCCATGGTGCACACGGAGGTAATGGACCCTATGGCCGGATGGGTGAAGCTACGACTAGTGGGTTGGTCGAAGCCTCGGGCCAATAAGTGCGTCAACTTCCATTGCCAACCTAAACCCAACATAAGGTCACCCAATATATCAATATGGTGACTAGACCGGAATGTCGTGTGGTAGGAGTTGACGGGCACTAAAGGTAAGGTGGGGTCCATTGATGGATATGGAGGTGGGACCAAGCCATCATTGAGCCAACTAAGTAGTGGCTCGGCAATGAAAAGCGTACCAGTTAGAAACACGGGTGGCTCGGAATGAAGTGGCTGCAAATGAGATGGTTCCGAATAAAGATCAGAAGTAGATGGTCATGGTATTGGAGCTCTCGTGGGTGGTGAAGGAGCACATGTCCTTTTCATCCAATCCAACCAATCCGAAAGCATTTTCTTGATTTCATCTAAGGTGCGGGTTGGAGTAGGGGCCTCGGGGTGGACTCGCTCCTCATCTCTCGGCCTGGGGATGGGCCTAGGCTCAGCTACCGGTTGGGCTTCTTGCCTCCGACTATATCCCACTTGGTTGGAGGTGAGGGTGTGGGGTCGACTGGAGGTGTGACCCACTTGTTTGGAGATAATTTGGCGGGGTTGGCTGGAGGTGAGAGGGTGGGACTGGTTGGAGGGGACCGGTTGGGGAACGTAGACCTTCCTAAGTTCTCTCTTCATGTCCCACCATGATTCGAGGGGCCATTGCCTCCTAACCTGCCTTAAGCCTTCGATGGTTCTCCATTTTTTGGCAGCCCGGTCATGAAGCCTATCCTTGGCAAAATAGAATTGTCCGGCCTCGGACATGGGATAGCAAGCGAAGTATTTTTCCATGGCGGCTTCCCAACGTAGGTAATCACCCGGGTCGTTGGAGCCATAAAAATCCGAGGCTTCAGGCCTACAGAAGTGGAGAGGATGGTTGCCCAACCCATGGGTGGGCCAACGGTCAGATCGCTTGGGCGACCGAGATTCCATTGGGAATGGGGAATTACAAGGCAGACATGCCGACACACGGAGACAAGACACTAGACACGACGATAATGCAAGCTGGAATGCACTAACTAATGCACACTAAGGACCCTGGACGTAAACCAAGACTCGGTACGTGGCGGAGTTAATCGACCCGAAGATCACTCACGCAAGTGTGCGGCTTTCCCGATAGGCGTAGCCTAACGTTCGGACAACACCTTTTGATATACTAATTAATGGTATGCAAATGTGACACTTAGATCGACTTAGACTTAGACTCGACTTAAACGACTCTTTTTTTTTTATTTTAAACACCCTAGACTCAACTGGTGCTCTGATACCAAATTGATGCGGGACGGACACGCGACCTGGGACTCTAGCTCGCGATAGCCCCTAAGCAAGGGAAACGTGGGACCGGGCGCGGCTGAGAAACCGGCCGTGAGTCTCGGGTATCGGCCTTTCCGCGTTAACTCGGGTCGAGTCACGAGACGGTACACTCACTCACTCTCACAGCGGTGATAACAATATATATATAGCTAGAAACCTACACTCGTAGTGGCATTCAAAGATATGCGAGATAATCAAAATGCGATAAAGAGTGGGGGCGAGTTTACCTCCACGCTCCGGGCGTGAGGAAGACGACCCCGGCCAGTTACGCTAACTCCCGGTAACAACGGTAAAAATTTAGTTACAATAGTGAAATCTGTTGCCCACTCCACGCAGGGAGGTAAAGGGCTACAAGTGGGGCCCGGGAGGACCGACCTTGGGTTGACGGGCAGCAATCTGGAGGTGCGTACGGCACGAACTCGGCCTGCTGGTCCGACTCGATCCTGCGCTGACTCGGTACTGCGCCGACTCGGTTCTGACTCGCTGGACAGCAAGGCGAGGACTCCAAAGGAATGACGCCCTCTTGAGGTCTTCTGAAGGCGCCGCTTGGCTGGGACGGCGGCGGGATGTCCCTGATCGACTCCCTGAAGTGGCGATTCCATAAGATGACTTTTGATAATTTTGCATGAATTATTCCCGGACTGCAATTTCAGACCTACATAGGGAATAGATCTGCACGTCTCGGATGCAAGAATTATGTGGCTCAGATCCATATGCCGATCGAGGCGTGGATGGTACCGTTGGAAAGAGCACTCATCGAACTACAACATATAATTTTAACAGCTCCATCCACTGAACGGATTGAAGATGAGAATGACTGTAACACTGTTTTATTTTCTGACCCAGACAGACAGACACACAGGGTAGACTGCATTTTTCCTGAGACTGAGCTTTAACTAAAGAGGAAATAATTTTTATAGACTCCATAAAAATTATGATGAAAGGGGGTATATGTGAGGAACATTGAGGAATTGTTGTGATTTTTTTGGAAATTTATAAGTGGGTGGGAAAAATACAACAAGGTGACTCTATCCCGTAGATCTGTAGAATGGTAGATTACAGGGGGGAGAACAATAAATACGGGAAAAATATGAAATGAAGTCCAAATGACACGAAATTTGAACTGGAGGTTAGGGGAGATGGACAGAACAAACCCTCAAAATTAGGGCTCGATCAAATAACAAGAACCAGAGATAAAAATCTGGAGATGAGCTTCCGTCCTGATGTAGATAGAATCCAGCGATGGTGGCGGTGGCGCAACGGTGGTGCGATGGCTGCGGCAGAAATGGAACTCAGAGGGGCTAAGGAGAATGAGCTTCACACCCTAGAGAGATGGAGGAGGAAGAAGAACCAGGGAGAGAGGGAGAGGGGCACACCCTTCCTTGGAGCAAATGCCAATTTTTCACTTCATTAATTCTACATAAAATGGAAATACATGGTATTTATAGAAAAGTAAAAAAGACCTTAACTACCCTTAGATCTAGGGGTAGGAGGGGGTACATAAGGGATAGAACTAATTAGTTCTAATAGGTTTTTTACAAAAATCAAAAATCCCATAAAAGGGGGGGGGCCTTGACCAACAGACAAGGTAGGTAGCCTCCTTTTGAAATTTTCAATCACTTGTCTCCCATGTGTCCAATTGACCTTCTAGATGCCACCTAGGACTTTGACCAGCCCCACATGGATCCATATGGCTTATGTGGACCAATGGGGAAGGAGTGAGGGCCCCCTTGCTGGACCTACTGACAATTTGTATAAAAACTCAAAGAATCCAAGGGAATGACACATTGGCTTATAAAGCCTTACAATTGCACATATACTTTTCCAAGGATATAAAAATAAACTAAACGATAGAAATGCAAATTAAAATGTCAGTGCTCTTGCTCTGATGTCCCCATCACTCAAGCCCTAGATCCCGTGATAGGATCTAGCTAGGGTGCTGTTGACACCCGTTTTTTGCCTATGAGTTGAGTCATTCCTATTACCATCATTTGTTGATGCCTCGAGTTGTCCATTATTCATTGGGCTATTTTCAGGCACGTCTTTGGGCTTATTTTATGGGTATCTCCCCCCCTGGCAAGGTTTGCTCTCAGATTCAGGCTTAATGGTCCTTGATTTCGCTTGGTTTTGGGTTAAATGGGCTCATTTATCCCATTTTACTAATTTCAAACGTCTAGGCTTTACACGGTCTAGCGATCGGCCATTCAGTGACTGAGCGGTTTGTTTGGAACCGTTCAATGATTTATTGGATATTTATTTGATTTTCTGAGTTTCCACCGACATGTCCTTGAACGGTCTCGGTTCAACCGTATATCCCCATTAAACGGCCAGACATTAGACCATCCATATCCCAGAGTCCTAAGCTCGTTGGTTTTTTTAGATAATTATCTATTTATCCTATTTTTTTGGATTTATCACCGACATATGTAAACGGCCTACCATTGGACCGTTCTAATCACTGAGTGGTCTAGCAGTGGACCGTTTTATCCTCAAGAGTCCAACGCCGTGATAGCCGGTCAGTTCGGTGGATAATTGGATAATTTCATATTTTTATTTATTTATCACCGACAGCATTGGACGGTCTAACATTTGACCGTGTAATGGTCTGGGCGGTCTATCGCGCGACCGTGTACATGCTCGAAACCTGCGGATTGTTTGAGATTTTCTCTCTCTACCCGTGGTTAATCCTCCACCTTCCTCCTCCATTTTCTCTGTGATTTCTCAACCAAATGAGGTGCCGTTCGATTTGGGTGGGAGATAAGAGTATTATCCACGATTTTTGTTTTGAAAACTCGGATTAATACCCACTGAAAAATCCAATTTCGAGATTGGACTTGTAGGGCTCTATAAATAGTTTCTCTAGTCCAAGCTTGAAAGGGGGGGAGATCCAACGTCGATGGTGAAGCTCTGTCGGATTTCTGAGCGAACTGTAGCAAGGGAGGGAGGCTTTCTACGTCCTTTCAAGCCTCCGGTTCAAGGGAGTAGTCATCATTTTGTGTTTTAGTCTAGCCTTTTAGTCGTTGGTTCATCCATTGCATGCTCCTTTCATCGTCTCTTCACCCACGTTTCTGCATTGCTTCACGTCATTTCACACCCTCCCATTTGTTTTTGACGCCCTATAGGGGTTTAAAACCTCCCAGATATCACCCCTTCCAAGTCATTATGTCACTTTTCCATCGCGTTCTATAGTAACTACAGGTTTTAGGGCTAATTTGGGTGTTGTTTGCTTGTCTTTCACGTTGTTTTGCAGGTCAGCATCAGCATAGCATGAGGCCCATCCCCTCTAGCCGGCCGGAAGGGGTGGAGGATCAAGTTCCACAACTTTGGAGTCTGGCACTTTTAACGACCATCTTATGTCCGTCCGCAGTTGAGAACGGTCCACCATAAACCGTTCCGATCCCATAAGCGGCTGTTTTCGAACCATTCTGTTGCCAGATCAGTCTTCGTCCCGCTTCCTTCTTCGGCGCTATGAGCGGTCGGGTGATAGACCGTTCTAACCCAATCTCATGTGCGCTCTCTTTCTTTTCTGTCACGCCATCATTGCCTGCACGGTCTGGTTTTGGCCATTCCTCTGATTCCATGGTCGTCTTATAGGCCGTTCATTTCCATCTCACGGGTGTTTGCTTCTGTGTGAGTCTGTTAGCTTCAGCGGTCCTCGTCGGACCGTGCATTTGCCTCCACGGTCTCCCAATAGATCGTGCTTGTCTGCTACCTCCACGGTTCTTTCAGGACCGTTCAACAGTGTGCACGGTCTGTCGATAGACCGTTCCGTCAGGTACGCTCTTGTTCCCACAGTTTCACTGTCTCAGTTCATTTTAGTTTCTGTTCCCTTTTACTTTGTTGCTACTCCCTGCCATTGAACGGTCCTGCCGTGGACCGTCGCCTCCCAGAGCGATCTACCACAGACCGTCTATCTATGCTACAGTGCACCTGAGCCTTTCACTTTGATTATCATTTCACATCATTTCATGCTGATTTGGTGCTTTTGATCTCCCATGTTTGCTATTTGATGATTGCATGATCATTGTCATATTTCTCTTATTTTTTTGATCATTGTTTGCTAGTTCTAGGCTAGACATTGTATGCACTCCGGTGTGCATAGGATTCATGTATTTTTATCACATTATAGTTGCATTCCTACCTTGGTAGGGGAACCTCTCGTCTCCATATTCCTTGGAGCCGACTAGGCGACCTTACCCGGGACCTCCGTAAGACCCCGTGAGCTGTGGATTCCCACACGGATGCCGGGCCGGTTGTACCTTTTCCACCCTTAGGTTTGCATTTGCATACGTCTGAGAGAGTTAACCTTAGATTAACCCAAAGTTTGGCCACTTCCCATAGGGCACCCATGTCTTAAGGAAATTATGCGTAATTAAAATCATTAAAAGGGCCCGCCAAAACTTTGGAAAATAAAAATTAACGATCATATCAACTTGTTTGATCTTGATTGAACCCTCTCACATTCATATTGTTTGTTGGGTTTACCCCCAAGCCCATTTGTGGTGTTGTGTGTTGCATTTTCCCATTCATTTAGTCATTTATGGTCCATTGTTCTGAGTTGCATTCGCATTTGCATAAGTCCGTTTGTCTCCCAACTTCTTCCCTCACATCATCTCCCCCTCTCCTTTTAATCTTTGAGCCCTTACTTCCCTCACTATATTTCCCTGACTTTTCTGTATAAAGTCCCCATTTGCCCTCATGGAGCGCAATTTTTCTCCTGTATATTACTCTTCTTCTTCCCCATCATCCTATGCCCGTGTGGATTCCTCTTCCCACGCGAGCCCATCTTCTTGTGACCCTTCTGACCCGCAAGCAAATCTCATGGCTCACCTATCATCTCTTGCTTGTCAAACGGCCCCGGTCCAGGCCCAAAAATTCATTGCTAATCATCTTAATGGGCCTTATTCTCATAGCGGGCCTCCATCTTCTACTCTTAATGGACCACATTTCTTTAGCGGGCCTTCTTATTCTTCTAATGGGCCCACTTCTTTTAATGGGACTGCTCCTCATACCCATGTTGCTGCTGGCCCAATGGGTCCTCATTCTTATGATCATGATTCTTCCAGGCCCATGTATCCTGCCACTCCTGGAATGGGCTTCCCTTCTTCTCAATCCGGATCCCTTTATCCAGCCCAATACGACAATCTTGGTCAAAATTCACACTCTCTTGCTCAGGTTGGCTTGCATTCTTCTCGATCTCTTCCCATTGAGGAGATGATTGCTCAAGCCTAACGCCAGCTTGATGAACTTCAACGTCGAATTGATCCCCAAACTTCTTTGAGTGTCCCGTTTGCATTCCAAGGTCTTCAGCTTCCACCGCGTTCACAAATTTCAGCATATCGCCGCTATGGTGGAGCCGGTGACCCCTACGTGCACTTGAAGGAGTTTCTTTATGAGTCGGCCCAATTCTGACATGACCAACATTTGATGGCTTATTTATTTGGTCTGTCTCTAGAAGGCCTGGCTCGGGATTGGTTTTTTCTATTTCCGTAAGAGCAAGTGGTGAATTTTTAAGCCGTTCAAGAGAAATTTCTTCAGCAGTATCAAGACCAGGTTGGGCCGAAATATTCTATGGTTGATCTGGCCCATGAGAAGATGAAGCCCGACGAGGAGTTCTCTACCTTCGCCGACCGCTGGCGTCGCTTGGCCGCTCATGTCCCGGGGCATATTTCGGAGGGAGAACAAATCAAAATGATCATTTCTAATGCAATGCCCGAATATCGGTTCATCTTAGCCATGAACGATATCACCTCATGGCAACAGCTTTACAGCCGAGCCCGCTTCATCCGCCAACAACTCCTAGTTTCCCTTGACCTCGAGTCCCCTCCACCTTCTATGCCCACATATGCATCCTATCCGTCACCTTCCATGAGTCGGCCATCCACCATATATCCTTCCATAAGTCAGCCTTCCGCTCCCCCACACTCATATACCTCCACATATCCCTCCACATATCAACCCTTCACGAGTCAGCCTTCCACCTCTTCATACCAGCGTGAACCTCAACCTCCAGTCAAGGAAATACCACACCCCGAGCAGGTGGATGCTGTCTATATAACCCCTCATCCGACTCCGCATATGCCTTCACCAAATCTTTCCCTTAGCCAATCACCATTGCCTATGCAACCCCCACAACCATCTCCATTACCTTCTCATATCCCTCGTCATCCACCTTGCCCGAAGAAGGCTCCTCACCCTCTGTTGCCGGAATTATTTACAGATATTTTCAGGGCTTTGATGGCCACTCATGCGTTACAGCTCCCTCCGATTATGCCTTTCCGACCGACGGTCGGAGCTTTGCTCTATTTTTGTAATTTTCATCGTCAGTAGGGGGATTTGGTCGAGGATTGCCCCGAATTCCAGGAATTTGTTTATGGTTTGGAAGTTAAGAAAATGATTGATTGGGCTATTGTGCGTGAAGTTATTTTAGATCGCCGTAGCAAGTAGCAATAGCAGCAAGTGCCGCCTAGGCAGCCATTCCCGTTGCAAGACCAGGGGCATCCCTGTGATTCTTCAGTTAATGATTCACCTACTCCGTTATCTATCCCTTCTCCGGTCCCATCTTCTTCACCTATCCAAGCCTCTGCTCAAGCAAATACCCCTCTTTCACCCTCCATTTCCACCACCACTCTTGTCCCCAAGGTCGCTCGATGCATCGTGTCGATACGTCGAAGAGCACTGCAACCTGCCACTTCCTCCACTTCACCACCACTTTCACCCTCTCCACCTTCACCATCTTCGCCATCCCTTTCGCTATCGTTGTCCGAGCCCGAGCAAGCTAAGCCTACACCTATACCTCCACCTTTGCCTTTGTCTCCACCAGAGCATGTCATTGTCGCAATCCCAACACCACTCACATTGCATTTACCCCCACTTATGCCTTCTACACCTTCACCCACATCTTCCAAGCCATCTCCACCCCTTTCTCTACCTATTTCCACCCCACAAAGCAGGTGTTCATTACCTTTGGTGCCCCTTGGGTCTAGTCCCCAGGGAGATGATGAGCCTAGCTAGGTTTTGATTGTGCATTACCAGCTTCAGGATTTCATTTGCCGCATGCCAGTCCGAGTTTTGGTCCCTGGCTATTTTGGGGATGATCAGCCTGCACTTCCCATGATGGTTGCCAAGAGAAGCTCCTTAGCACTAGCGCCAGTTTCTTCTCGAGCGTGACCGGTGACAATCTCTTTGCTCGCCGGAGGATTCATTAACGATGTTGTTATTTCACCTCGCTTGATTGTTGTTCAATTCACTAGCCGAGAGAGGTTCTCTAATCAGATTATGCTAACCCGTACGGCCGCCAGGAGCCTAATGGAGTCCCTATACAAGGGGCAATTTGTAGTACCCCGATTTATTAAAGAATAAAATTCCGAGAAAATTAATAAGAATTTTCTTAAGAAATAGGTTAAGTAAAGTTTCGACCATTTTATAAAAATCTAGAAAAATTAGAATCTTGTAGAGGATGAAACGTTAAGTAAAATTGTCTTCTACGACTAGCCCAAATAAAATTCGTAAACAAGCCGAATTAACATATTAAGGCCCAAAACCACACTTAGCATAATTGGACCTTAAAACGTAAAATTCAAGTCCAATATTAAACTAATTAAGCTAAAATCGGATGCAAATGAACAGTAAGGATTAACTCTTCGTTTCCCCTCTGATTAATCTCCGAAACTCTAACCCTGGGAGGAGTATTTGGTGGCGAAATGACGGATTGACTTGGTCTCGCGCGAATCTTGCACGTCCTCGGTGCAAGGACTCTATCTTCACGATTAGGACTCCCCAGACCCAATTGAACCTATAAAAATGATCTTATGCCACCCTAGAATTGTTTATAAGCTGTGGCGGCCGGAGAGGAGCTCGATCGAGGGAGGATTTCGACGATCATCGACGGTGTGTACCTAGCGCGATCGACTTCCCTCTTCTTCCTTTATCCTTCGGTTAAGGTAGGTGATAGCAAGCCAAACCCTAACTATTATATATCAATAGAAGCATTGTCATGTCCTCTTTCCATTGATGTAGAAAGCTCCAAATTTCATCTAGTATACTGCTAGGATTTCAAGTTTTAGTGGAAGCATGCTAGAACTAGGGTTAACTATGCTCCATCTCGATTTAGGTAGTGATTTCAGGCACTAAACATTAAATTGACCATGCTATCTTGTATAATTTTTCATGCTCGTTCTATTGGTAGTAAAATCCCCAATTTTCATGCTCTATACTATTCGTATTTAGTTTTCATTGCAAACCCTAGCCAACCCCGTTGGAGATGGGCAAGGAGAAGGGGCGGCGGACTGATCTGACTTGCGCGGCCTCTCGATAGACCACCCATACTCTATAGGCGGCCTATCCTCGACCGTCCAATGTTTTACCTTCGATCGGTTTTGTAGAATGCGTGGCAGAACCCTAACCGCCCTTTTCCATAAGCGGCTAGTCCCAGACCGTGCACTATTCCCAGCGACACATTATAGACCGCTCATCACCAACAGGCCTTCGGACTTGAGAGGGTGTGAACGGCCAGTCGTGCGACCGCCAAGGCAAGTGAGCGGCTCTGCACAAACCGCCCAACTATACAGAACTACTTATTTTCTTTATAGGATGATTCATCTTAGTAAATTTATGGTTAAGGGTAAGTTAGCAACCCACATGATAACTCAATTTTATGGAAGTAAATAATTAGGAATTTTGCTAATTATCTTCACTTGATCTTGATTCATCATGGCCTTGACTTATTTCAATACGTTAAATTCAAACATGATTTCATAAAACTATGCTATTAGGATTGTTTGACAGTCGTTCTACTCCGATAGGATTGACTGACCGCTATACTTGGTTTTTGATGGTTTGATAGCCTCATTTCCTTGTAATGGTTGGGACTCTCCGCTGGATATTCCTTCCGTCGGACTAGGACCTCATTACGGGACCTCCGTAAGCCCCCGCGAGCCTGGGATTCCCACTAGGACGTCGGGCGTGTTGTACCACCAAGACCTGAACCTGTTTACGTGATTGAACCGCTTGGATTGTCATATTGTGAGTCACGGCTCAACTTGGACCCACTGAGGCTTGCACGGCCCAAAAGGGACCGCTTATCTTAGTGGATGGACGAGTATGGACCGTGCATTCCCTGCCCAAGTACCATTTACTTTGGTCGATTAACCTTGTTCTATCTTCGACCAAATCATGTTTGGATCGACCCAGTGAGCCCTAGGTTGACCAGTGGAGAGTGGGATGGACCCTGGTTCAGTTCCGCCCCCCTTATGGCAACCTGGAGCCCATATTTGGGTGGATTTCTAGTCTTTTAGTTAGGCCCAGTTGAGCGGTCTGATTAGAACTGTCTATATACTAGAGCGGACCTTACTGGACCGTCCGTCCATTGAGCGGCCCTATAAGACCCGTTTATTTTGTTCTTGGGCTTCCAGCTCTTCTAGCCATGAGCAGCCTATTATTGACCATCCTTTTGTCTGAGCGTCCCGATATGGACCGTGTATCTTCCAAAAAATGTTTTTCATGGTTATTGTGTTTGAATCTAAGGACTTGATTGGTTCTTGATAACTTGAACTTTCTGGTCAAATATCTCTTCGACTTACCCTTGGAATTCTCCGAGGTAAGTTCTATACATTGTCATTATTGGCCATTTAACTTGATTAATGTCTAGACATAACTTGGGATCTTGGATCTATTAAATCAATGCCAACGCATCATAAGGGTCCGGTCTGGTCTTGGGAGGAGCGCCCGAAAAGTACTTGTGCCCCGGGGAGTTTGAATGACATGGTGAGGCATTGCACCGAGTGCATGACTAGCGTGATGTCTATGACAATAATATATTACTTGAATTCTTTTCTTGACTTGGTTAGTTCTTGCTTGTTGGCCAATTTTCAGTTTTATCATGATCGTGCCTTCTCTTTAAAAAGTTGTTTCATCCTTATTTTCTCGCATATAATTGTAATTACTTGGTTAATCACTTAAACTTGCCTGTTATTACCTACTGAGCGTTCGCTCACCCAGTTGTTCCCCCTTTTCAGGTAGCTCAGGTGAGGATTCACAGACTGATGGGGACGGGCAAGAGTGATGGCCATGGAGCGAACCAGTTAGAAGCCTGTGGAGCCAGTCATAGTTGTTTGTGTCTAATTTATGTTTTAGAATGTGTAGTGGAAGAATTGTAATTCGAAGTCAGCAATTGTAATAGTGTCAAGTGGATGTTAAGTTGAAAGTTGTTTCAGTGGGTTTATGTGCTTGGAACATGGATTATTTAAGTGTTATTTAGTGAATAAAGTTATTTTCTGTTCATGGTGTTTTTGTTGACCCTTAGCATTAGCATATCATGTCGGTAAATCAACATATTAATATTAATTATTTCTACTGCCAATCCAGATATTCCGCGTCGGGGCGTGACATAATTGGCCGTATCTTCTACACTTTTCAAGGACATTCTGCACTCGTTATGCGATCTCCCTCGGTTTGTTGGTGAGACGGCCACTTCAACGCCACACATTACTCTCCCTCAGTATCATCCTTCACTTTTGGTAAGGGAGTTATGCTTCATGCCCAATTGCCAAGTTGTGATGCTAAATCTCATGTTTCAAGTGCCGAGTGACAAGACTCCATGGTCTTTTGATGTTCATCATGAGGAGCTATCTATTCCAGAATGTCTACCTATGGTTAGCATGGCGTGTCTAGGGGCAACCAGCCCAATAAAACTGCATATTCATAATCGGGCCATGCCATCTGTCAGATGGGCCCATTATTTGAGAAGACATTACAAATCAAGAAGCCCGAAGGCCCGAGTCCGCGCTAGGTGAGTTCATTTCAAGGAAATTTCTGCCAAGAAGAGGCGGCGACGTCGGTTCAAGGGCCGTCGGTTGTGCACTCAGGGGTCCACTTTTTCTTCCCGATCTTTTCATTCATCTTTCCTTATGCTCAGCTCCCACCCTTGGGTGGTGTACCTTCCTTATTCCAATCCTACGTCCATGATTTTCTCCTCTTTTTTCGGGTCCACAAACCCCCATTCTTCTCTCTCCCAACATCTGGAGCCTCCAAATCCTCCGTTCTCTCATGATTTTAGGCCTCGGCCTATGTCATCCTTTCATCCCACTTTCGGGACTTCTTCTGATCCTTCTCTTCCGGTATCCCCGGGCTCTGCTTCTGATCCTTCCCCGACCATGTCGGGTGATTACCCTTTTCCTTCCCCGACCCTGTCGGGTGTCTATCACTCATTTTCCCCGACCCTATCGGGTGATTCTCATTCTCCTTCCCCCGACCCTGTCGGGTGATTCTAATTCCTTTTCTCTGATCACGTCAGATGATTTTCCTCCTGCTCTTTCTGCTAACTCCTCCTCACCCTTTCGGGGTTCTTACCCTTTTTCTTGCTATTTTCGAGGCTTTTGCCCGCCTTGATCTCAGTTGATCTAGTTCCTTCTGTATCTGGTTCCTTGTTATCAGGGCCTCAGGGCCTTAGCGAGGAAGTTCTAGCCCTCGTCTCTCTTCCTTTTTTATTCTTCTTCATCCAGTATGATGTCTGTTGCTCCTCTGTGTGTCGAGGAATCTAATCCTTTGCTCTCCTTTCATCCTTTATCCTGGCAAGTAAGGAATACAAAGCTGCTCGCGCTCCTCAAACCTTGATGATCGAAAATGCTTCAGGATGCTACTTTCATGCTATGAATATGCAAAGGTATCTTTTGTTTTGTGCAAAGAATATGCTACTATCGCTATTGCTTATGTTTCTTCATGCACGCGGTTATAATATTGGTTCCTTAAAACATGGTTGAGTGGCTTGAGGCATTAGTTAGTTTGCTTAGTCAAAAATGAGTTCGCTTCTGTAGCATCCTTAGGCTGGTGATAGCTCCATGCTGGGGGTCTGAATTTCATTCCCCGATTGTTGAGGGTGACCTTTTAGCATGGGTTTTTCACACACTACACAGCGAGCCATAGCCGATTCCTCTTAGGCACACCGTTGCGGCTTTGGCCATACTATGGGTATGCACGAGGGCCTTTTCTCTTCTTTGCTCAGCCAAGTGCAGGGACAAGAGAGTGATGGATGAGATAACCAACCTAGGTATTCCTTAATACGAGAGAGCTTTTAAATAGGGACAGTCTTAGAAAAAATAAATGAATGAAAAACACCATGAAAAATGCCCCTGATCCTAGTAACTGGACCTGCTTCTCCTAAGGCAAGAGATGAGGTTCGCATAAAACGGTGAAGGGTAGTGCAACATCATGCGTGTCAAAATCAAGAAGGAGCTTTATTTCAATATCTGGTCAATAAGGGCTATGTCAAAATTATGTATGAAAATCAATGCAAAATTATGATTAAAGACTCAAAGCCACGGCGCAACAGACCTACTCTTTGAGGGGTGGTGCCTTGGGAGGAAGCAGAATCCTGACATCTACCCTCCTGCATGAAGCTTGTCCCCCATTTTCTTCTATTTCTCTCTCTTAGACTAGGTTGAATCCCGGGTATGGCCTTAGTAGGGGCACCGTTCTTCAGAGACGGCTGATTGTGGTAAGCCACCCTCAAATGCACGCCCTACTCACAGGAAGTCCTTAATGAGAGGGGGCGGAATGATGACCCCTTGGCCAGTAGCTTGAACCCATCCTTGGATGCTGCAGATAGCAATATTTTCAAAATCAAAAAAAAATAAATATTATCAAAATCCCCAAAAAATCAAATATTATCAAAATCCCAAAAAAATTCAAATATTGCCAGAATCTTAAAAAAAATCAAATTCAAAATCCAAAATCTAAAAAAATCAAAAAGTTGTCAACAATTAAAAACATTTGCCTTTTATTCCTTTCCATCTATTTGTTTGAGGACATGTATAATTTGTTTGCTAAGTTTGTAGGTTGCAAGTTGCAGGTTCAACCTTTCTTTGCTCTGTCTTTTGCTTTGCCTCATGTTCCTATCTCTTCTCCCTTTCTTCAATCCTATCTCTGGATCTGTTCTGAAGCTCATGTCCTACTCAACTCAACTTCGCTTCGCTGCATCATGTCTCCATGAGAGGGCATTGCTTCACGATTATGAACCTGACGGTTCTGCTTCTTCTGATCTTGGGATTTGATTGAAGAGCGTATATGTCATGATTTTGACCCGCCATGTCTGTGGTCCTTCGCATCTTTTGTCCCTCTGTGTCCTTGTCGCATATATCTATGTTCCTCTGTGCTGTCACCCGTGTTATCCCGCACATGTCTTTATCCCTCCGTGTCATCCCACGTGTCTTTGTCCCACGCATGTTATTTTATCCCTCATCGCGTGTTGTTAGTTGTCTTGCACATGTTGTTAGTCGCCCCTTTATGTCCCATATTTTATCCCAACCGTGTGGTCATCCCTCATGTTCTTATCCCAACCGTGTGTTGTTCCACCGCGTTGTTGTCTTGTCACATCGTGTTCATACATGCATGTTGTTTGTTCATGCCATTACATATGTGCTCATTTGCCTTTGTCATATTATGTTGCATTGTCTCCCATTTTATTTGATCGTTATGTTATGTCATGTTGTTTGTCGTTCAGTTAATCGTTATGTTATCTTCGCTATGTTTATACTTGCTTGTTTGTCATATTTATCTTATACATGAAAATCCATAAAAATCAGAAAATGAAAATAAAAAAAATATCGTTTCGCATGCGTAGGTAAGTCAGGTATAGTTCTCTATCCCTACTCATTATTGCATTACTATATGGTATCTATATTATTATATTATCTTGAGAACCGGCTGGTCATTCATGTGTTCCAGGATCTGACGTTCCCCTCTAACAAAAATGATGATGATCTAGGTGCACGTGTTTAATCATCGGATAGGCCGTTAGGTTGGGAAAAATTGGGGAGGATGGTTCTGTCTCGCACACCGTGGTTGCGGATAGTATCTTGACCCTGATTTGCCCCAGTCTAGCAATATTATTCTCGAGTATTTTCTATTTTGTGGCTTTGCTTACATTTGTTTTAATGATTTCTTTTATTTTAGCCCAGCATGCATCATACGCATCTTTTGAGCATTCATGACCCATGGTTTGTTTGAAAGTGTCTCATTTGTGATGGATGACTGTGCGTTCCTGGTTTCGAGTAAGAAGGAACTATTCCACTCAGAGTTGGAAGGTTTTCTCTGATCCGTTCACCTGGTTTGATTGACTGAAGGTCCCCTTCTGGAGTTTTAGTCTGTTTCTTTACTTTTGCTGCTTATTCTGCTCCCCGCATTGGTTCGCGGGATTGTATCCCCCGTGAGGTTGATCGTGTGTTTTTCTTTTTGTTTATTTAGTTTCTCCAAATTGGTGTCATTTTGGTTCGATTGTTCCATGTGTTTGGTTCGGAGTTTTTCGGAAGATTCCTATCGCTCGTTGGCAGAAACGGGTGTTTTTGACTTAACACCCGCTTTTCAATCCGCTCCGCTTCATTTCTGCTTCATCTCCATGTTCCATTTCACTTTCGCTTCACCTCCGCTCGCTCCCCTACAAAGAGGACGTTAAGGAGGGGCATATGTTGACACCCGTTTTTTGCCTATGAGTTGAGTCATTTCTCTTACCATCAATTGTTGATGCCTCGAGTTGTCCATTACACATTGGGCTATTTTCAGGCACGTCTTTGGGCTTATTTTATGGGTATCTCCCTCCCTGGCAAGGTTTGCTCTCGAATTCGGGCTTAATGGGTCTCGATTTTGCTTGGTTTTGGGTTAAATGGGCTCATTTATCCCGTTTTATTAATTTCAAACGTCCAGGCTTTACACGGTCTAGCGACCGGCCGTTCAGTGACTGGGCGGTTTGTTTGGAACCGTTCAATGATTTATTGGATATTTATTTGATTTTTTGAATTTCCACCGACAAGTCCTTGAATGGTCTGGGTTCAACCGTTTATCCCCATTAAACGGCCGGACATTAGACCGTCCATATCCCAGAGTCCTAAGCTCGTTGGTTTTTCAGATAATTATCTATTGATCCTATTTTTCTGGATTTATCACCGACATATGTAAATGGCCTACCATTGGACCGTTCTAATCACTGAGTGGTCTAGCAGTAGACCATTTTATCCTCAAGAGTCCAACGCCATGATAGCCGGTCAGTTCGATGGATAATTAGATAATTTCACATTTTTATTTATTTATCACCGATAGCATTGGACGGTCTAGCATTTGACCGTGTAATGGTATGGGCGGTCTATCGCGCGACCGTGTACATGCTCGAAACCTGCAGATTGTTTGAGATTTTCTCTCTCTACCCGTGGTTAATCCTTCACCATCCTCCACAATTTTCTCCGCGGTTTCTCAACCAAATGAGGTGCCGTTCAATTTGGGTGGGAGATAAGAGTATTATCCACAATTTTTGTTTTGAAAACTCGGATTAATACTGACTGGAAAATCCAATTTCGTGATTGGACTTTTAGGGCTCTATAAATAGTGTCCCTAGTCCAAGCTTGAAAGGGGGCTTTGAATGTGGAATTCAGTATGTGGTGATTGTGAAAGTTTCATTTGTTAAATTGAGATGTTGAGTTGAATGGGAAATTGTGAATGCAGGATATTTATGAAGTTTTTCACTCTATCACTCAAGGCCAAGGTAAGAACAAATGTCTAAATGGATCTTAGTGTGTATGGACTGATCTGGTAGAAATCATGCTCAACCATGTATATCTGAGTTTTATGAACTATTTTGTTCAACCTTGATACATGTTGTTGAATTGTGGAGCTTTCAATTGAAGTTATTGATGTTTTACTGCTGTCAGAAAAAGTGTCGACCTCAGGGGTCGACACTTACTTACGGAGTTTCTACCTTGCGTCAAATGTAAGGACGCTGGCAGAAAGTGTCGACCTAGGGGGTCGACACTTTCACCAGGGTTCTGCTGTTCTACTAAGGCAGAACTCACGGGAAAAAGTGTCGACTTCGTAAGTCGACACTTTCAGGTAAGTTTATTCATTTCTGTGAAAATAGAATGTTCGTGAAAAATTGTCGACATGATGAGTCGACACTTTTCTCCACGAATGTTATGACTCTTCACAGGCCAGAACACTTGCTAAAAAAGTGTCAACCCCATAGGTCGACACTTGTTTCTCAGTTTTATTTTTATATATGTTCTGGCAGAACATTCACGAAAAAGAGTCGACTCCATGAGTCGACACTTTTTCTAAACATTCGAACGGGTATTTCGGATCTGTTTTGAACCCTTATTTGAAGGATCCATTTGGCTTGGCTTGTGACCCTAATGGCCTTAGGGCATCCTATACACTTTGTGTGTGCTATCAAAGGGGTTTTGGAAGGGTTTTTATGTCCTTTGGGGCTTCAAGCCTTTTGATATACATAGCCGCCCCTTTCCTTCCGATCGAACAATCCAAGAGAGCTTCTAACGTGGGTTTTTGCCTTGTAGGAGAAGAAGGTGCTCCCATCTGCTGGAGGTGAAGGAGAGCTGTGAAAGGTCATCTTCCATCAAGCCTGAGCCAAGATTTGGAGGTCGCGGTCTGCATCCTCTTCATCCGGAGCTTCGGGCGACTACATCCTCTACACCGACTTCATCCAACCTTCGGTTCATTTGTTCTAAGTGCTACCTTCTCTATTCTCCTAGCATGTTTGAGGTTTTGTGGGGTAGATCATCTTGCTTATCATTTTCTTAGTGATTTGTGCTTAAATCGATATTCTCAGAACTGGGCTTGTAATTTTTCCATTCTATTTCTCATATCTAGACGATTTTGGAGCTTGCTCCGAGTGTGTGTGGGGTGTCTCATCGTCGTGCGAGAACCCACGTGTGTGGGCCGTCAAGCCCATTTGTGTGGTTGCTGCCATCGAGCAGCGTTTATAGTGAAATCCTCTCGAGGTGAGAGGGGTGGACATAGGACGGCACTTGGTGCATCCGAACCACCTAAAAATCACTGTGCCATGGTTTACTTATTTTGTGATTGCTGATATCTATCTTTCCGTTCGCTAATACGAGTGTGAGTCGGTGAGACAAGAGTTTGCTCAACTGTCCGTTCATCTATTGCTGTCCGAGTGAGCTTATTCCTGCGCTGGGAAGTTGTGAGAGCTTGCTTGCCTTAATTTCATTCGTTCCAATCTGGCTCTATCTTAGGTTTATTTTTCATATCTGTGGTTTGTCTGGATTCCGTTTAAAATTTCTGGAGAATGGTGAGCAATCAATTCACCCCCCTCTCAATTGCCTCCTAACTAGGCCAACAATTGGTATCAGAGCCTCAGCTCTATTTTTTAGAAACCTTGTGGTTTTAGAGTGATCTGTTAGGAATGGCCAATAACCTCAACAAGGGGATGATGCCCGATGGGCATTCTATTCAACGGCCACTTTTCTTCGATGGGAGTAATTACCCTTACTGGAAGAAT
The DNA here is from genome assembly GCA_022559845.1 of Amorphophallus konjac. NCBI lineage: Eukaryota > Viridiplantae > Streptophyta > Magnoliopsida > Alismatales > Araceae > Amorphophallus > Amorphophallus konjac. The sequence goes on along the minus strand of CM040125.1, from coordinate 290,125,058 downwards.
AGGATGACCGTATTTCTTAGAGCGCAAAGTCATGAAATATGGATTGTTATTATGAATGGTCCGTATGTTGTACACCCCGATGAGGACATGTGGGATGATGATGCTATCAAGAAAGCCACTGTGAATTTTAATGCTTTGAATATAATTCAGTGTGCTACTCACCCTAACGAGTATGCTCGTGTCTCCATGTGCAGTAGTGCCAATGAAATGTGGGACAAGCTCAAGCTTATCTACGAAGGTACCACAGAAGTTAAGGAGACGAAAGTGAATATGCTGACCCGTGACTATGAGCTATTTCGAATGAAAGATGAAGAAGATATCTCCCAGATGTTCGTGCGACTTATGGAGATCACCAATGGACTGAAGTCACTCGGAAGAGAGTTCACTAACAAGGACTGAAGTCGCCCGGCTTGCCTTTAGCATGCTAGTGCTGGTCGCACATCGAGTCCATCATACGTCTTAGCCCGGTAGCGTCACTCGTCCCGCATCCTGAGTACCCCATCCAGACCTCAAAATCCGTGTTTTTGAGTATTTGCGACATGACTTTTCACTCTCTGGATTGACCCTTGATTTGACAGACAGTAGACTAAAAATACTTCTGGATGGTCCAAGGTGTCGACCTTCTGTAAGAAGGTGTCGACACTTCTTAGGAAGACTGCCAATCTAATTGTTCTTTTGAAAGTCCAATGTGTCGGCACGTTGGACCAAGGTGTCGACACATCTTTGTAGATTTGCCAATGTAACGTTCTCTAAAACCCATAGTGTCGACCTCTAGTAAAGGACATGTCGACATTCCTTAGAGCAATCTAATCTTTAGCTTCTGGAGTCACCGAGGTGTCGACCTTCTGTAAGTGAAGTCTTCTTGTACTGACGGTCTCTGTATGCCCAAGGTGTTGACCTGCTAGGAAGGAGGTGTGGAGACTCCTGAAGAGTTCTTCTTGAGTATCGGTCTCTGGAAGCCCTGGTGTCGACACTCTTGATAAAGGTGTCGACACTTCCATCTGCTGGAGGTGAAGGAGAGCTGTGAAAGGTCATCTTCCATCAAGCCTGAGCCAAGATTTGGAGGTCGCGGACTGCATCCTCTTCATCTGGAGCTTCGGGCGACTACATCCTCTACACCGACTTCATCCAACCTTCGGTTCATTTGTTCTAAGTGCTACCTTCTCTATTCTCCTAGCATGTTTGAGGTTTTGTGGGGTAGATCATCTTGCTTATCATTTTCTTAGTGATTTGTGCTTAGATCGATATTCTCAGAACTGGGCTTGTAATTTTTCCATTCTATTTCTCATATCTAGATGATTTTAGAGCTTGCTCCGAGTGTGTGTGGGGTGTCTCATTGTCGTGCGAGAACCCACGTGTGTGGGCCGTCAAGCCCATTTGTGTGGTTGCTGCCATCGAGCAGCGTTTATAGTGAAATCCTCTCGAGGTGAGAGGGGTGGACATAGGACGGCACTTGGTGCATCCGAACCACCTAAAAATCACTGTGCCGTGGTTTACTTATTTTGTGATTGCTGATATCTATCTTTCCGTTCGCTAATACGAGTGTGAGTCGGTGAGACAAGAGTTTGCTCAACTGTCCGTTCATCTATTGCTGTCCAAGTGAGCTTATTCCTGCGCTGGGAAGTTGTGAGAGCTTGCTTGCCTTAATTTCATTCGTTCCAATCTGGCTCTGTCTTAGGTTTATTTTTCATATCTGTGGTTTGTCTGGATTCCGTTTAAAATTTCTGGAGAAGGGTGGGCAATCAATTCACCCCCCTCTCAATTGCCTACTAACCAGGCCAACAATTGGTATCAGAGCCTCAGCTCTATTTTTTAGAAACCTTGCGGTTTTAGAGTGATCTGTTAGGAATGGCCAACAACCTCAACAAGGGGATGATGCCCGAAGGGCATTTTATTCAACGGCCACTTTTCTTCGATGGGAGTAATTACCCTTACTAGAAGAATAGGATGACCGTATTTCTTAGAGTGCAAAGTCATGAAATATGGATTGTTATTAGGAATGGTCCGTATGTTGTACACCCCGATGAGGACATGTGGGATGATGATGCTATAAAGAAAGCCACTGTGAATTTTAATGCTTTGAATATAATTCAGTGTGCTATTCACCCTAACGAGTATGCTCGTGTCTCCATGTGCAGTAGTGCCAATGAAATGTGGGACAAGCTCAAGCTTATCTACGAAGGTACCACAGAAGTTAAGGAGACGAAAGTGAATATGCTGACCCGTGACTATGAGCTGTTTCGAATGAAAGATGAAGAAGATATCTCCCAGATGTTCGTGCGACTTATGGAGATCACCAATGGACTGAAGTCACTCGGAAGAGAGTTCACTAACAAGGAGTTGGTACGGAAGGTGTTGAGGTCACTGTCACCGAGCTGGGACACCAAGGTGACCGTGATAGAAGACTCCAAGGAGTTGACAACGCTCACCGTGGATGCACTCATAGGGTCATTAATGACCTATGAGATCAATGTGATAAAGAGGATGGAAGAGGATCCGAAGAAGAAAAGGCCAATTGCTTTGAAAGCACTCCCGGAGAGTGTCTCGAGCTAAGAGAAATCGTTGGGAACCACTGATGATGAAGAAGTTGCTATGCTGACAAGAAAGGTGAGACAATTCCTGCGCCAAAGAAGACGGTTTGGCGGGAAGTTCAGGAAGGGAAAGAGGCAGCCAAGACAAAGAAATGAACCATCCAAGGCCGCCGAAATTATTTGTTATAAATGCAAGAAAGCGGGGCACATGCGAGGAGAATGCCCCGAGCTCTAAAAGAAAAAGGGAAAGGTCATCAAGGGTAAGAAGCCGAAAGCCATGAAGGCGACGTGGAGCGATGAAGATGAAGATGAGCCCACGACCGATGCTGAGGAGCAAGATATTGAAGAACTTGTGAAAATGATGTGTATGATGGCCAACAGCGACAGTGAACAGGTAATTTCTGACACTGAGCTCATTTCAAATGAACAGTGGGAACTTGCTTATGAAGAGTTAGATGAGAAATATAGAAGAGTGAAATATGAAAATAGGACTTTAAATAAAAATATCCATGAAATTGTTCACTCATCTAATTCATGTGGAAAGTGTAATTTACTTGAAATGCAAGTTAAGAATCTGAAAAATGTTAATGATGCTTTGGAAACCAAGTTGTCCTTGTTTGAAGAGGAGACAGCATGCTTAGATGTAGAGAAGAAAAATGCATTTAAGCTGAAAGATGAAATCCAAGAAAAGCATCGTAGCAACCCTGGTAACTTGAAGGATAGAAATCCTGAATGAATTGAAAACTAAACCAATGTTCAAAGCCCCAACCCATATACAAACATACACCTAATGGGCCTTAAACTTAAACTCAAAAAGGCCGAAGTAAATAACGCCTCCTGTCAGGTCATCATTTAATTGAAGACTACATAAGTAGGCACTAATTAAATAATTGACGCCCTCTTAATGGGCGTTATATAGATTGAAAGAAGTTGAAAGTTATTGTATTTAAATATTTGATTATTATGAAATAAGTTGGGGTTTGATGAAAATATTGTGCAATTACATTTATGTGTGTGATTGTCTTGCGCTCTGATCATTCTTGCTTGCAAGAGACTTACCATGCCGGCTGTTCACGTTTCTCGAGCGAGTCTCCCGCTGTCATAAAGGCTCGGGGCGTGACAAGCACACTTGCCCAATAGGTATCTTCGCATCAACATGATTAGCAATATTTAAATAATTAGCATTTTTGCTCTAAAGAAATAAGGTAAATCATGCAAATGCGATCAATCATGCGATTAAACCAAGTAACACGATGATCATGTAAGATAGAATGAGCAAGTATGAACTATCAAGAATGTAACAAGAACATGATATGGCCTTTCATCTTCATGAATGTAATGAGAATGTTCAAGCAATACCACGTAGTCATCACCCAAACATCTTTTGCTTATGCACAAGTATTTGGTGAATTTCTGTGGAATATCACGTAACAAACAAGAAAGTCATGTACAAGTATTTTCATGATGTCCGTGGATCTTCACTTATTTATAGAGAAAGTACTCCCAGCGTAATGCAAGGCCAGTAGCATCATATCCCATGGTTTATAATAGTATGTTTTCGACAATCAGCCGAGGGGACTAGCATAGAGCCCTTGAACACAATCAGTGCTCGATCGCATCTTCAAGTATAAATCAAGCTACCTCCATGTTTCAAGCAGGTTCAAATAAGTTCATGACAACAGTAGTTCAATGAATGAATGCTTCAATGAAGAAATGTGAGGTCAAGAATGACTTGAAACAAGGTTATGCTCATGGAAATAATTCGGCAGCATAACAGTACATTCCTTATTTTTTCATAAATTAAATTAAGTATCTTGAACAATATGACAAGTCCTAGACCATCAATAGTCTATATAAGAACTTTGGAATATCAACCCTTGGGTCAAACCTCGAGTTAAAACACTCAAGAATTGTGACGGTCAATCAATGGGCCGTTACATGATCGTGACAGTCTATCATTGATCCGTTAGAACGACTGAATCCAGAAATAATAAAACGGACTCAGTAAATGTGACGGTCATACATCAGGGCGTTATATGAGCATGACGGTCTAATATGGATCCGTTACATATCTAGAACCAGAAAATTTGATAGTGCTTTATAACAATTGGGCTTTCATGGTACAACCAACTCGGTGTCCTAGTGGGAATCCCAGACTCGCAGAGATTTACGGAGGCCTTGAAACCAGATTTCCTAGTCCATTGGAAGGAATATCCAATAGAGAGGTCCTCAAGTTCAAGAATATGTTCCTATAGTGCAAAAGTGTGAAGTAATGGCCATATACCAGAATATATGCCATGTACTTAGAGAAATTCACTCTATAGATAGAAAAGAATGTGCAACGATGTGAAACCATGATAAAACTCCGTCAATATAACATGTAAAATCATGTTTAAATACAAACTATAGAGTTTTAGCTCATGAAATTAACATAACTTAAAATGACTCAAAATGCTCAAAACATGCAAATGAATTGATCACTAAACTCCAAGTCATGAAAAATAGGTCACAACTAGATAACTAGGCTTATTTATAAGTAAACTTGATTGTCCCAGGTGGATAGGACACAGTTAATCTAACGGTCTAGAATGGACGCGTCACAGGTCTGTGACGGTTTATCGTGGGGCCGTTATAGTATTGTAACGCACCAGTTATGGTCCGTTAGAGACAACAGATAAATTTAAAGGTAACAGGGAATGTGACGGCTTATCGTAAGGTCGTTACACGCATGTGACGGTCTAACTCTGATCCGTCAGAGCCCAGTTGACAGTATATAAAAAAAAAGATCATGCTTTGAACATATCATGTTTTAGAGAAGATTTAACTACTCTAGCCATCATAAAACGAAGTAAAAAGGCTATCTAGATGCATAGGTTGTAGTGAATGAACAAGAGAGTATCTTTTAACTTCAATTAAGGCTAAAGATATGTATGTATGCATAGTTCTATTAAAACATGAAATTAATGGTCTATAGTGCAAGAAATCAAACAAAACCTGAGGGCTTTTGCTCCTAACTGGATTTTCTTGCTGTTCATGAGATGACCTACCTCTTCTAAGTCCAATATATTCTTGTTGTTCATGCGAAAATAACGGCTGCCAATTCTAAATCATGCATGGGATAATTTTCCTCGTGACGTTTCAATTGTCTTGAAGAATAACAGATTACCTTTCCATCTTGCATGAGAACGCATCCCTAGCCAATGCCAGATGCATCCGTATATACTTCAAATTTACCACCTTCCACCAGTAGTGCTAAAATAGGGGCTGTAGTAAGGTGATTCTTAAGAGTTTGGAAACTCTTCTCACACTCCTTTGACCAGACAAAAGGATTTTCTTTTCATGTGAGTCTGGTTAAAGGAACAGCAATCTTTGAGAAGTCTTTAATGAACCTCCTATAATAACCACCTCGACCCAGAAAGCTTCTTACTTCTGATATAGTCGTTGGCCGGCTCCAATTTCTGACAGCTTCTACTTTAGAAGGATCCACATCGATACCTTCTTTTGAAATAATATGGCCTAGGAATGAAACTTCCTTGAGCCAGAATTCACATTTGTTAAGGTTGGCATAGAGCTTATATTTTCTAAGTGTCTACAAAGCTATCCTCAGATATTCTTCATGTTCCTCTTTTATCTTGGAATATACTAGGATGTCATCAATGAAGACAACGATGAACTGGTCCAGATATGGCTGGAAAACACTGTTCATAAGTTACATAAATGCGGCTGGGACATTTCTTAACCCAAACGGCATTACCACGAGTTCATAGTGACCATAACGACTTCGAAAAGCTGATTTATAAATGTCTTCTTCTTTAATTCTAAGCTGATGATAAATTGATCTGAGGTCTATCTTGGAGAAACATTCTGCTCCCGAAAGCTGATCGAAGAGCTCATGAATACGCAACAATGGATACTGATTTTTTATTGTGAGTTGATTCAGTCGCCGGTAGTCGATGCATAACCTGAGAGAGCCATCCTTCTTCTTGACAAATAGAACTGGCGCATCCCAGGGGGATGTGCTAGGTCTGATGAAACCCTTATCTAGAAATTCCTGCAATAGCCTTTTTAGTTCCTTAAGTTCCGTGGGGGACATCCTGTAAGGGGCTATAGAAACAGATGATGCTCCTGGAATGAGTTCAATAGTGAAGTTTACTTCCCTCTCGGGTGGTAAATTGGGTAATTTGGGTGGAAACACATCTGGGAATTCATTTACAATAGGAATGTCTGCTATGATGATTTCCTTGGATTCGGTAACAATGACAGAAGCAAGAAAAGCTTCACATCCTTACGAGATAAGTTTGCAAGCGTGAAGAGAGGATATGATAGTGGGATGTTTCCTATACTTGATGCCAAGGAAAGAAAATCTTATAAGACCGGGTTTTCGAAAGGATATAATCCTATTTCAATAGTTAATATCAGCATCATGATCTATAAGCCAATCTACCCCTAAGATGGCATCATAACACTTCATGTCAAGACGTACTAAGTTTGCGGGGAGATTGTGACCTTCTACTACCACCTCACTATCAGGATAATATTCGGTAAGCTTAGTTCCAGATCCTAAGGGTGTGGTAATAGCAAGATCTGAAGGTAGAGGAACTAATGCAATTGGTAATGTTTTTGCAAAAGTAGTGGAGATAAATGAATGAGAGGCACCAGTATCAAATAGCATAAATGCAGGATAAGAATAAATTTGAAGAGTAGCTTCCATAAGCCCACCATCCCTGGGCACTTCTTCTTCTAGAACTGCATTGAGGCGAGCCTACCTCCTACGTCCACCGCCAGACGATTGATCTTTCATAAGGGGGCAATCTGGCATACGATGCTCCCTGCTTCCACAACGTAAATAAGCACCAAGGTGCTTCCAACATTCTTCTGCCGAATGGCCGAACTTCTCACAAAAAGTGCAAGCCGTGGTGACTTGTTTCTCCTCTTCCTTAATCTTCTTATTTTTATGGGAACTTTAACTATTCCCATTCCTGGATCTCTTCTTACTATCACGGCTTTTGTGAGGTTCCGTGATGCTGAATTTTTCTTTCTTATAACGCCGATCAGATCGTCGGCTGGACTCTTCTCCTTTTTCTTTCAATTTCTTGACCTTCTCTAAGGTCCTTTCACATAAATATGCGCGCTGTACTATTTCTGCATAAGTATGGATGTTTTTGGTCCCGAGCTGCTGAATAAAACTGGGTCGTAATATGTCCATAAACCAATTAGCCTTCAATAAATAAGTACTGATTAAGTGTGGTGCATAGGGTGCTAGCCTGGAGAATTGAAGTTCATACTCTGCGACTGTCATCATCCCTTGTCGAAGAGAGGTGAACTCCATAGCCTTTCTTTCTTTCACATGTTCAGAAAAGTACTTAGCACGGAACAAAGTGAGAAAACCATCCCATGTATGAGGTGCATCGGCCGGAGGTGTCGGAACCGACTTCCACCAGGTACGGGCATCCTTGTTGAGTTGGAAAGTTGCAAGACGCACCTTCTATTGATCGGTGGATTGGATGACGTCAAATATACGGTTCATCTCATCTATCCAGTTCTCTGCTTCATCTGGATTAGAAGAAACATAGAAACGCGGAGGGTTTAAACTCTGGAAATTACGATGTAAGTCGCCAGCCCTTGCCCCTGTGCCTGCCTGGGCCATAGTTTGCAATGCCTGAGTAAGGCCGCAACTGTTTGTTGCATGCCATTCCAATCTAGCCGATGAGCCATTTGTAAAATAAGGTACCTGAGAGAAATATAACAACTTGTTATTTCTCGTGGAATTGGAAGAAAATTAATCTTAAAGCTAATTAACTATCTTATCCCAGGCTCTTCCCAATTCTCACATGGGTATGAAAATTTCTTCTTTAGTTCATAGGTAGGGGTCCTTAATCTTTGGACTTATCCTATGACATGATTCTTCTCCCTAAGTCCTGAGACTTAGGCTCTGATACCAACTTAATTGTCATGTCCCAAGCCTCTATGACAGCGGAAGACTAGCTCGAGGAATGTGAACAACCGGCATGGTAAGCCTCTTGCAAGCAAGAATAATCAGAGCGCAAGATAATCACACACATAAATGTAATTGCACAACATTTACTGAATTTCAACTTTCATTAATAATCAAATCAAATATTCAAATACAATCACCATTTCAACTTTCTTCATCATACTAGACTCAAGAAATAAGAAAATTACATAGACTCAATCTAAACAATGTAGACTTCCTAAGTCTTCACTCATTCTTCATTCACTCTCGGACTCGCTATTTGAACGTTCCGAATTCGATCCTGACTCACTTCCATATTCTGAAAAGATTGGAAATAGGTAATGAGCACACTTACCCAGTAGGTATCTTTGCATCAACATGATTAGTAATATTTAAATAATTAGCATTTCTACTCTAAAGAAATAAGGTAAAATCATGCGAATGCGATCAATCATGCGATTAAACCAAGTAACACGATGATCATGTAAGATAGAATGAGCAAGTATGAACTATCAAGAATGAAACAAGAACACGATATGGCGTTTCATCTTCATGAATGTAACGAGAATGTACAAGCAATACCACGTAGTCATCACCCAAACATCTTTTGCTTATGCACAAGTATTTAGTGAATTTCTGTGGAATATCATGTAACAAGCAAGAAAGTCATGTACAAGTATTTTCATGATGTCCGTGGATCTTCACTTATTTATAGAGAAAGTACTCCCAGCGCAATGCGACGCCAGTAGTATCATACCCCATGGTTTATAATAGTATATTTTCGACAATCAGCCGAGGGGACTAGCATAGAGTCCTTGAACACAATCAGTGCTCGATCGCATCTTCAAGTATAAATCAAGCTACCTCCATGTTTCAAGCAGGTTCAAATAAGTTCATGATAACAATAGTTCAATGAATGAACGCTTCAAAGAAGAAATGCGAGGTCAAGAATGACTTAAAACAAGGCTATGCTCATGGAAATAATTCGACAGCATAACGGTACATTCCTTATTTTTCCATAAATTAAATTAAGTATCTTGAACAATATGACAAGTCCTAGACCATCAATAGTCTATCTAGGAACTTTAGAATATCAACCCTTAGGTCAAACCTCGGGTTAAAACACTCAAGAACTGTGACGGTCAATCAATGGGCCGTTACATGATCGTGACGGTCTATCATTGATCCGTTAGAACGACTGAATCCAGAAACAATAAAATGGACTCAGTAAATGTGACTGTCATACATCAGGCCGTTATATGAGCATGACGGTATAATATGGATTCGTTACATATCTAGAACCAGAAACTTCGATAGTGCTTTCTAACAATTGGGCTTTCATGGTACAACCAACTTGGCGTCCTAGTGGGAATCCCAGGCTCGCGGAGAATTATGGAGGCCTTGAAATCAGATTTCCTAGTCCATTGGAAAGAATATCTAATAGAGAGGTCCTCAAGTTCAAGAATATGTTCCTATAGTGTAAAAGTGTGAACTAATGGCTATATACCGGAATATATGCCATGTACTTAGAGAAATTGACTCTACAGATAGAAAAGAATGTGTAACGATGTGAAACCATGATAAAACTCCGTCAATATAACATGTAAAATCATGTTTAAATACAAACTATAGCATTTTATCTCATGAAATTAACATAACTTAAAATGACTCAAAATGCTCAAAACATGCAAATGAATTGATCACTAAACTCCAAGTCATGAAAAATAGGTCACAACTTAGATAACTAGGCTTATTTATAATTAAACTTGACTGTTCTTATTTCTATCTCGGGTGGACAGGACATAGTTAATCTAACGGTCTAGAATGGATGCGTCACAGGTCTGTGACGGTTTATCGTGTGGCCGTTACAGTGTTGTAACGCTCCAGTTATGGTCCGTTAGAGACAATAGATAAATTTAAAGGTAATAGAGAATGTGACAGCTTATCGTAAGGCCATTACACACATGTGATGGTCTAACTCTGATCCGTCAGAGCCCTGTTGACAGTATATAAAAAAAAAGATCATGCTTTGAACATATCATGTTTTAGAGAAGACTTAACTACTCTAGCCATGATAAAACAAAGTAAAAAGGCTATCTGGATGCATAGGTTGTAGTGAATGAACAAGAGAGTATCTTTTAACTTCAATTAAGGCTAAAGATATGTATGTATGCATAGTTCTATTAAAACATGAAATTCATGGTCTATAGTGCAAGAAATCAAACAAAACCAGAGGGCTTTTACTCCTAACTTGATGTTCTTGCTGTTCATGAGATGACCTACCTCTTTACTGGCATTAAAACTTCTAATTTTAGTCTTCAATGGTTGCCCTAGTTCTTCTCTTCCTTTGATTTTTCAGCAACTTCACGTCGCTCTAACTCCTCAGTCTGTTGCCCTAAGGACGTGAAATTTTGAGGATTAGGAAGATGAAACTAAGAGGAATAAAAAGTTCTAAAGCATCTAACGCTAATTACCTCGTTTAGCTTCTCTAATTTCCTGATCTTCAGCACCCTATTGCACAGTTTTCTGGGTTGGCGTAATGAAACTAACAACTTTGGAAGATCCTAACTCCTTGGATACTCGACCTCCTAACATGAAATTTTGAGGGTAGTTAGTCTAAAATATTAGAAATAAAAGACTCTAAAGAACTTACCCAATATTCTATCTACTTACCTTGTTTCTTTACGAGCCAAAAGTAAGGGTCGCTCAGTTCAGAACTGGGCTCTATTTATAGGGTTTTGGCTAGAGTTTGAGGATTATATCGATTTTAGAGTCCTTAGTTGGCCAGAACCTGATCCCTAAGACTCCCTAGTAACCTTACATATTCTTCTGATTAGGTCTCTTGTGGATAGGATCCGAAAGATCCAATCTTTTTGTTCTTTCTTTCATTCACGGAACTGACAGAGTGTAACGGTCCAAGCTGGGCGCGTTATATGACTGTGGCAGTCGCACGATAGACCGCTACATCCACTGTGCGCAGAATTTAATTTTATTCAAACTCTTTTTGTTAATTATCCTCATAATTATCTATATAAGGGGTATTTATCCTTATAATTCATGAATGGGCTAAATAACCTTCTAGAATATGGGTCAAATTTAATGGGCTTGGTCCTTGAACCTATTGGGCTTTATTTATTAAGGCTGGATTAATTGTTTTAACATAATTGGGCCTTATAATGATTTATTTAACCCAATATTCATTAATTAATTCATTTAGACCCTTAATAATTCTATAAAATTCTTAATTATATCAAAAATATTTTAAAAAAATTCTAGGTCACTACAGTGCATGTTGTGCTTCTGGCATGACAAGGTCGGTGCAGATCTTGTGCGCATGAGCATCCAAGTTGGTGCAGTTATAGCTTGTGTATAATTCATGGTCGGTGCAAGTCTTTACTTGTGCTACTCATGTCGGTGCACACCCTGTGTTACCTTGTCTAAAGTCAGTGCGTGTCATTTAGAGTCCATGCATGTTTCCTTTATTTTATCAAAATTCTTGCACATTCTTTGCTTGTGTGATACAAGGTCAGTGCACACTTCTTTCTGTTGCACACTCATGGTCTATGCATACTTTGTTACACGTTACCTGATGTCTGTGCATGTCTTGCTATATGACTATGCATGTTTTGTTATATTACCTTAGGTCTGTGCATATTCGTATGTTACTTTATGAAGTCTGTGCTAGCACGAATAGCTAACATTTCCAGTTGTTTTCCAGGCCAGTGACTCGGTCAAGCATGTGCTGGACGAACCTAAAACCTATGAGCATACTCCACGTGAAAGTTAAAGTACCAGGTTAAAGGGTTCGTGATCCGAGGTAAAGAACTGGATGGAAGAATCTGCCACGTGGTTAGTCATAACGCCGAGATGCTGACATGTGGCTAAGGCATTCCAGAATTCTCTTGGCGAGAGTGCTCCCTCCACGCGCCCAATGTGTGAGCTCGTGGGTCCCAACCTGAAAATATATAAAACCCTTTTTCTGTGATCAGACGGGCACCCGATAACAAAGAAAAAGAGATCGAAGCAGAAAGAGGAGAGATAGAAGAAGAGCAGAGCGTGTGAGAAAAGAAGCAGAAGAAGTAGAAGTAAAAGATTGTGAGATCGAGAGAAGAAAAGAGACATATAGAGCAGTAGAAAAAGGAGAGATAGATCATAAAGAAAAAGAAAGGGGCTGAAGAGAGAAAAGAGCAGAGAGATCGTGAGAGAAGTAGAATACAGTTGCAAAAGCAAGATTGAAGAAGATATGTGGCCTCTGGATCAGATCCAAGCCACACTTCTCCTAGTGAGCTATATTATTGTGCTTTAAGTCTAGCTTTAAGTTGCTAATTTTTATCTTTCCAGTTTTCTATTTTTACTTTCCATTTCAGAAGCTGTGAATCAGCGGTGGCTAAGCTGTAAGGCCCAGCGGTTTGAAGCTATGAATCAGCGGTGGCTAAAGCTGTAATGCCTAGCGGAGCAAGCTGTGACGCTTAGTGGTTGTAGGCAAGCTGTGAGGCCCAACGGTTTAAGTTGTGTATCAGCGGAATCCACACTCAGGTCTAAGTGTGGGGTGGATGTAGGTCTATGTACCGAACCACCTAAAAATCTTCCTTTCACTGTGGTTTGCTTGTTCTTGTGTTTCACCGCTAGATGCTTGGATAGGACCACGTTCAATTGCATATATATTGAAGCCTCTTGATCAGTTTGGTATCCAGCTGTATGTGTACTAACTGCACATTAGTCACCTAGCTGATCTTTAGGCCATCGATCTGATATTGAGTGAGTCTTTCTGGTAACTAAGCCATTCAGTTTTAATTCCGCATAACTTACTAATTAGAGTTCAAATCGGGTAGAACTTTTAATGGGGATTCATTCACCCCCCCTCTGAATCCGTGTGTGCAGTATTGCACTTAGTCCTTACAGACTAACAATTGGTATCAGAGCGGTCTCTGAATATCCAGATCTAGCGATCTGCAGAGGATCCTACTATTTTTGGTGCTATACTGGTTTTGGGTGCATCTTTGATTTTGTTGAGTTTTTTTGTCTGGTCTGTGCTTGAACTGTACTAGAACCGGTCTCTGATTTCCAGATCCAACGATCTGTAGAAGGTCCTGATTAGTCTGCTTCGGTGCTTTGCTATTTTTAGTTCGGTGCATTTGTCATCTTGCTTTCAGGCTTTTTGATATGAATTTACTTAGTTATTTTTCAATGACATTTCTCATTGTTCTTGATGATTCCAACTTCAGCACATGGCTTGACGGCCTATGCTTATACATGAATTCCATTGATCCAAATCTATGGAATCTTGTATCTAAAGGGCCACATGAATTATCTCACGACAAGACCAATTGGTCTAGTGAGGACAGACTGAAGAACCGTGATAATATCACAGTTCTCAATATTTTGAAGGCTTCAATAGATACTGATATGTTTTCCTGTATTGTTGGATGCACATCTGGAAAAGAGATCATGGACAGAGTCATATCTGCTCATGAGAAGCAAGAGGATCAATGCTTGATGGTCAACCATAGTGATCACAGCAGTGATCAAATGAGTGAGACAGCGTCTCAGGTAAGCTCTGGATCTGAAGAGATTTCGTTTGATGAATTAGTGAGCATGCATGAAGAGCTTACTGATAGGTATAGAAAATTAAAGTCTAAAAATAAAAAAATTGAAGAAGAAACTGGATGCTAGCATGTGTGTCTGCTTGGAAAATGGTGATTTTGAAGATCTGCTATCTGAAAATAATTGTCTGAAGAAACAACTAGAAAATTTTGAAAGCATTAACTCAGAACTCAATAAATCAAAATCTTCATGTGAAAACTATGTGAAACTGAAAAGTTCTTATGAAGAATGCTTGTCTGAATTTAGTGTGCATAAGAAACTATTGGAAGAACATGAATATAACAACTCAGAACTAAATCACATGAAATCTGAAAATGAAATCCTTCAAAAACAAATTGAAAAGGTTGAAAAGAATCTCGCCAATTTTGAGCATGAAAATGACTTAATTTCTGGAAAGCTTGAAGCTGCTATGGTAAAAATTGCAGAACATCCGAAAATAATATGCTCTGCGAAGTCTTCATGCAATGAAAGCTCATCTGTGAATGAAGTTAATGAAAGTCTGAGGACTAAGATTGACAGCCTTAGAGAATAATTGAAAGAATCTAAGAATAAAAACAAGTGCTCAAACACGTCTACATGTGATAAATGTTCTTTTGTGAATGAATTAAATGAGTCACTTCATTTTGACTTAGAATGGCATCAAAACTTAATCGCATCCTTGAGGGAAGTGAACAAAAATTTGTTGGATGAAAAATTGGAAATTAAACAAAGAGAGGAAAGGCTGAGTGAAGAGTTGAATTTCAAATCTGATAATAATAGTGAACAAGTTGAACAACTAAAATTAGAAAATGAGAGACTCAAACATCTTAACACTGTTATTTCTGAAAAACACTTAACCTTAGAAAAAGGGAAAACTGTCTGTAATGCAGAATCTAAACAACTGAGCAATCGGGAATAAGAAATTGAGAAATATAAAACTACTAACAAAGTGCTAATTGAATGCATTAATTGCAGTGAACAAGAGATTGCTAGTTATGAGATTCAGATTGCTTCTCTAGAAAATGAAATTTGTGATTTGAAAAACTCTCTGTCAAAAAATCTCAAAGGTAAAGAGAAGTCAAAAGCTTCCTTGAAAGATGAAGTGAGTAATCAAAGTGAGGAAAATGATAACTTTTCTGAAACAAAAAGGGTCATGAGGAACCAGCTTTACACCACATTTGTACGAAGCACTGATGTAGCTGGAACCTCTAGGAAATCTCCAAAGAAATTTGCTGCAATTAAAACTCAAAGATAGAATAAAAATTTGAAAAAGAAGATAAATAAACTGCATGCTGAAAAATCTCAGACCAAGATGTTTTCTGATAAAAGAAAGAATGTTAAGTCTTTTTACTGTGGTAAAGTTGGTCATGAGATGGATGATTGTTTTATCATGAAGAAGGATGAATTGAAATCTGATAGAATTCATGCTAAGAATTCTAATATGAAGAAACCGTCGCATGTTCAAAACAAGAGAATTAAATTCTTTTACTGTCATAGAGTAGGTCATCTCATGCATGAATGCAAATTAATGGAACATGATGACCTCATTGCTAAAAAACTGCATGATAGAAATGTTCATGCTAAAAATCATGCAAATCATAAAAAGAGCATTCAATGCTTTCACAATGGCAAATTGGGCCACATTGCTGCTCAATGTTGGCATAATCAGGGAAAGAAATTTCATTCTGGATTTGTTAATTTTCCTGTTAACAAAAATGTTTTGAAAGAAATAATTTTGGTTCTAAGGGAAAGCATATTAGGTGCTTTGAATGTGAAAAGCATGGCCATACAGTCAAGAACTGTTGGCATGCTCAGGGAAATAGATTGAATTTTAAATCTGCAAAATTACCTGCTCTCTATGCTACTGCTAGAAATAACTTGATTGATAAAAAGACAAACTCTTCATGCTTTGAATGTGGAAAGCCAGGCCACAGAGCTGCTGATTGTTGGCTGGCTGGTTTTAGTAAACAGAATTTTCACTCTGTTAATGAATTTCATGATTACAGTAATGAGCATTAAAAGAATTTTAAAACTGCTGGATCATGCCATTACTGTGGACAGTTACGGCATTCTATGTATAACTGTCATCTCCTGTCGTTTGATGATGAACAAGCTGAAAAACTGTTGAGAACACCTGCTAAAGGTGTCACTGTTATTTCAGGACCCAAGATGACTTGGGTACCTATTTGTGCAAAATAAGTTGTGTTTTTGCAGGTGTGCCTTGGGTTGAAGAATATTCTGGGGGTAATAAACCAAGGCACTCAAAGAATGAAAACCCCAACTTTACATTTACCAGGTCTGTCATGTCAACTCTGCTCAATTTCTGTCTTTGATCACTGCATAGCATGTTAAACTTGTTTTTGCATATTCATTCATCATTTGCAATGTCAAATTTGAATTCTTTGAATTCTGCTCATCTAAAACTAATGCTTTGCACTCAACTCTGTGGATAGACATCCTCTAATTAGAATTCTCTAAAAATATGTGAATTTCACATGATTTGTGTTTTGATGATTGTCCAAATTTACAGTGTATTCCTTGAAAATCTAATAGGACCGTCTTGACATTACATTAACATGCATGACCATTATGTTATATAAAATGGTAAGTTACTAAAGGGCAGATGCAATCTGTCTGGAAGTTCTCACCATGTGTGAGGTGGTGTGTTTGACTAAGTGCTCCGCCTGGTACCATGGGTTATATTGCATATAAGGCAATCAGAATGTTCATGAGCATGAATTAGAAAATCATATGGTTAGTCTTCATTGCATAGATTGCATATAGTCAAGGGGAGTTTGTCTGTCCCTGCATCATGTTTATGCCATTCGTGTCCATGCATTGCTTTTAGTGAAGACATTGCATATGCATGCATATAGTTGCATTGCATTTATCTTAGAAAATTCAAAAAGAGGTGATTCTCTGCATATAGACAGGGGGAGCATTGAAATACTTCAGTTGTATCATTATCTGAATTCTTCCTGTCCATTCATTTGATTCACCTTGTCATATCTGTATGACAGTGACTCACCTTCATTATTGATCCTAGTTTATTGTTATCAAACTGACTGTCATCTGAGCTCTGAATCCGGAACTCCTGTTCATTTTCATCTTCAGAGTTCCTACTTCCCATGAAATATCAGTCAACTCACTTGGAAAACTGTTCGTATTGAAATTCTAATTAGTTTATCTCGATAAACCTTGTAACAAGCATGAGTTTTAAATTCATCACTCTCTATGCATGCTTGTTCATACTTTTACTGCTTGCTGTTGATCTGAAAGCAACTGAATTGTGTATTGAAGAAAACTTCAGCCTGTGTACTGTTTCATAAATCTGAAATCACTCTTAATGAGGAATCTTCTATTATATATGTTTAAGAATATTTGTTGATTTGAATTGGCTCAAGTCTAGTGAACTCTTGAGTTTGAACTTACGGAATTTGAAAGTATCTGATTCAATTTTTAATAAACCTTAACTGTCTGTTTCATGTAAATTTTGTGTAAGACTTCCTAAAATCTGAAAAGTTGAAATCTCGATTTACTTTGGTTGAGATGCATAGTGTAAGTATTGTTCTTAAACATTTGATTTGTCTGAAACTGTCTTAAAAGAGATATTGTGGTTAGAGCAATGACTATGGTCACTGAGAAACATGTCCAAAGGACTGTGTCAAGAAGGACCATAGCTAACTCTGCCTAAAAATTATTGAAAATACAATGAAAATATGGCAGAGCAATGGCATAATGGTATTGAATAACTGGAGATTCTGGCCTCTAACCAAGGTGTCTCCTCATGCCAAAGATACCGTTAATGCTACCTCTGTTCTCTAGATAGAGAAGCAATACGGTTATAACACTGAGTAACTAGGTCATTTCACCTAAGACGTGTTGTGCCTCATGTAAAAAGGTGTTGCTCAAACCAAAATTTCTCAATGAAAAATAAAATGATGCTCAAAAAAAAAATTCAATATATATATATATATATATATATGTGTGTGTGTGTGTGTGTGCAACATAAAATTTATGCAAGAAAAGTCAAATTTCAGATGTTTTCATGAATGTTTAATCTCAATACTACCTTGTATCACTTTTAAAGTAGTCATGAAATTAAACTGAGTAAGATGGAAGTAGGTTGAACTAAAATGTTATATGAACAAGTGGTTCATTTTTATTAAAGAATTGTCTCAGATATGAGTATTGATTCTTTTTGAAGACTTGGTCTACATCATTCTTAATCCATGATTATCAATCAAAACCAATTCATAAGCCCCTATAATGGAAGACTCGGAATTATAAATATTGATTTATGAAATTGGTATCTCACTGAAAAATTCTTCATCTCAGCATCCTTGAAAAATTCACTTCTAAATCTGCTCAATTTGCTGATCTCTGTCACTGCCATCTTTTGTTCAATCACTGAACTGTCTCTCTGAATCTGTGTTTCGATTACCCTCTTATACTCTCTCTCGATCGATCCCTTATCTACTTTTCCTATTGGAAGTCTTGTTCCTTTTATCACAAGGTTGCGATGCATTGATTTAATGGGAATAACAGTTTCTTGTCTAAACTGTATTCATTGTCTTTCACGAGGGGAGATTTATTTGTAAGGTCAATTACTATCCGTCAAAGGGAGAGAATGAGTCAATGGGGGAGGATATGTGAGTCATATGTTGCATGTGTCTGTGTCTGAAATGCTACTAGAGAACCTCGGGAGAGATTGGTTGAGATCATACCCTTTTCATGATTCTTTTTGATAATGACAAAGGGGGAGAAATTTGTATGAGTCATATGTTTTGTCTGGGATATCTGGGAAGCTATTTAGAAGATGCTGACTGGAACTTGTTTGAATGAAATGCTTGTTTGATATGAAATGGTTTTTAAAAATTGGTCTCAGCTCTTGACTGAATGCTTGGAGTAATTGAGTTGTGTGAATAAGCACACATGACTCATAGTATTGTCATAATCAAAAAGGGGGAGAATGTTGGAACCATGGTTTTGATAATGACATACTATGAATCATGTGTGTAGTGTAAATCATGATTCATGGTTCATTTGTGCTTGAATTTGCTAAGGGTTCATATGATGTGTTGATACAGTTCATATGTGCTTATATGTGCTTGAATATGACATGTTGTTAACTGTTGGTCAACGCACAGTCAACACTTGCATCAGATTATGATTTGGCCAAATAATCATTTTCACATAAGTACAATGTCAGCATTCATGTTTTGTCAAGCTTGAGTCAGTGCATTTGTTTCACTCTGTAAGTCTATGTTAGTCAGTGTTGTTTGCACAACAAGGTCTATACCAGTTTGCATATGATGTCTGGGAAGCTGTTTAGAAGATGCTGATAGGAACTTGTTTGAATGAAATGCTTGTTTGATATGAAATGGTTGTTAAAAATTGGTCTCAGCTCTTGACTGAATGCTTGGAGTAATTGAGTTGTGTGAATAAGCACACGACTCATAGTATTGTCATAATCAAAAAGGGGGAGAATGTTGGAACCCTGATTTTGATAATGACATACTACGAATCATATGTGTAGTGTAAATCATGATTCATGGTTCATTTGTGCTTGAATTTGCCAAGGGTTCATATGATGTGCTGATACAGTTCATATGTGATTATATGTGCTTGAAGATGATATGTTGTTAACTATTGGTCAACGCATAGTCAACTCTTGCATCAGATTATGATTTGGCCAAATAATCATTTTTCACATAAGTACTATGTCAGCATTCATGTTTTGTCAAGCTTGAGTCAGTGCATTTGTTTCACTCTGTAAGTCTACGTTAGTCAGTGTTGTTTGCACAACAAGGTCTATACCAGTTTGCATATATATAGGTCAGTGCACATTTGCCTTGTATGATACAAGGTTAGTGCATGTTTTGCCTTTATCGCATACAACGTCTGTGCAAGTCACTGTAGAAGGCATACAAGGTCTGTGCATGTCCTTATACTTGGTTCATAAGGTTGGTGCTAGTTGTGAAGCCAAATAACTAGTGTCGACGCTAGTTATGCTCTCAAGAAACTAAGGTCGACGTTAGTAGTTTTGCATGCTAGCCTAGGTCTGTGCATACACTATTAAAGTCTATGCACATGCATATTCAGGTCAGTGCATACTTTGCCCGTGCATACACAAGGTCCGTGCTAGTGCGTCAAGCCTTCATATAGTCAGTGCACTTTACTGTTCATGCATATAGACAAGTCGGTGCACATCTGGTTGTTCAGCAAGTAACGTCAGTGCACATTCTGAAAGAATGCATTGTCACGGTCGGTGCATGTCTTGCCTTCAAGCGTAACAAGGTCGGTGCATGTTTTGGCTTGAGCACTAGAAGTCTGTGCATGTTCGTTTTCAATGCATATAACATCTGAGCACATCACTGTAGCAAGTCGGTGCATGTTGTGCTATTGGCATGACAAAGTCAGTGCAGATCTTGTGCGCATGAGCTTCCAAGTCGGTGCGGTTACAGCTTGTGGCTTGTGTATAATTCACGGTCGGTGCAAGTATTTACTTGTGCTACTCATGTCAGTGCACACCCTATGTTACCTTGTCTAAAGTCAGTGCGTGTCATTTAGAGTCCATGCATGTTTCCTTTATTTTATCAAAATTCTTGCACATTATTTACTTGTGTGATACAAAGTCAGTGCACACTTCTTTCTGTTGCACACTCATGGTCTATGCATACTTTGTTACACGTTACCTGATGTCTGTGCATGTCTTTCTATATGACTATGCATGTTTTGTTATATTCCCTAAGGTCTGTGCATATTCGTACGTTACTTTATGAAGGCTGTGCTAGCACGAACAACTAACATTTCCAGTTGTTTTCCAGGCCAGTGACTCGGTCGAGCATGTGCTGGACGAACCTACAACCTACGAGCATACTCCACGTGGAAGTTAAAGTACCAGGTTAAAGGGTTCGTGATCCGAGGCAAGGAACCAGATGAAAGAATCTGTCACATGGTTAGTCACAATGCCGAGATGCTGACACGTTGCTAAGGCATTCTAGAATTCTCTTGGCCGGAGTGCTCCCTCCACGCGCCCAGTGTGTAAGCACGTGGGTCCCAACCTGAAAATATAAAAAACCCTTTTTCTGTGATCAGACGGGCACCCGATAACAAAGAAAAAGAGATCGAAGCAGAAAGAGGAGAGATAGAAGAAGAGCAGAGCGTGAGAGAAAAAGAAGCAGAAGAAGTAGAAGTAAAAGATTGTGAGATCGAGAGAAGAAAAGAGAGATATAGAGCTGCAGAAAAAGGAGAGATAGATCAGAAAGAAAAAGAAAGGGGCTGAAGAGAGAAAAGAGCAGAGAGATCATGAGAGAAGTAGAAGACAGTTGCAACAGCAAGATTGAAGAAGATCTGTGGCCTCTGGATCATATCCAAGCCACACTACTCCTAGCGAGCTATATTACTGTGCTTTAAGTCCAGCTTTCAGTTGCTAATTTTTATCTTTCCAGTTTTCTATTTTTACTTTCCATTTCAGAAGCTGTGAATCAGCGGTGGCTAAGCTGTAAGGCCTAGCGGTTTGAAGCTGTGAATCAGCGGTGGCTAAAGCTATAATGCCCAGCGGAGCAAGCTGTGACGCTCATCGGTTGTAGGCAAGCTGTGAGGCCCTGCGGTTTAAGCTGTGTATCAGCGGAATCCACACTCAGGTCTGAGTGTGGGGTGGATGTAGGTCTGAGTAGCAAACCACCTAAAAATCTTCCTTGCACGATGGTTCTCTTGTTCTTGTGTTTCACCGCTAGATGCTTGGATAGGACCGCGTTCAATTGCATATATATTGAAGCCTCTCGATCAGTTTGGTATCCAACTGTATGTGTACTAACTACACATTAGTCACCTAGCTGATCTTTAGGCCATCGATCTGATATTGAGTGAGTCTTTCTGTTAACTAAGCCATTCAGTTTTAATTCCGCATAATTTACTAATTAGAGTTCAAATTGGGTAGAATTTTTAATGGGGATTCATTCACCCCCCCTCTGAATCTGTGTGTGCACTATTGCACTTAGTCCTCATAGACTAACAGTTTGTTCCTTCTCTTCTGTCCCAATTTTGTGCAGCACATACGTAGATTATTTTGGTTGTATTGTTTATGTTAGATCCATCATAATTTATCATTCTCATGTTAGATCTCATGTATATTAAAAGGTGGGTTCGGATCGGCAAGGCAAACCTTGTCAAGAAGATAACATCTTGTGTGAGTTGAATCTTCAGATTTTTACCTCCGCCACCGTACGTAAGATCGGTTGAGTGTGATAGATTTTATTAGATCTAAGTGTTTACATATAGATCTAAATTTTCAGTACAGCTATTTTTCATACTTGTTTCATTTGGCCTATAATTTTCTAATAGTTTGTAAACACCCAATTCACCCCCTCTTGGGTGTCATTGATCGCGAGACTTCAATTGGTATCAGAGGTAAGGCTCTAACTTTCACAGATCTAACCATCTAGAGAAATATTCATATCAATGGCCAAGAAGGGGATGATGCCTGAGGGTCATTCCATTAACCGTCCTCCATTCTTTGACGGCTCAAATTACTCCTACTGGAAAAAAAAATGCATGTTTTCCTAAGGGCCCAGGAGTACGAAGTCTGGAGGGTTGTGGACAAGGGTCCGTATAAACTCTCGGAGGATGAAGAAAAATGGACACCCGAGGAAATTAAGAAATGTTGGGTTCGGTGCAGTATTCAGAGGGGGGGGTGAATGAATATAGCCCTTTAAAAAAAACTTTCGCCCAATTAAAATATGATGCTCACTAGAATTACTAGTTCGCAAACTAGACAAGCTTAAAAGCTAATAATCAGTTGCAGAGCAAAACAAGCACACAGTGAGATCACGAGAATGCTAACTAGGCTGATTTAGATAAAGAATTGCTCAACTAGAATTTCGCTCTCTTGACAAATTAAAACATTCTAAGAAGACTAATTAATTCTTCTTCTCAACCAAAAGCCAAACACATGGAGCGCCCCTATGCATTCATCTAGCGGAAGCACAATAGAACAAAACAAACCACAATGCACAAGGGGTTTTTAGGTGGTTCGGTCCAGCAGACCTACATCCACCTTACACTCAACCCGAGTGTGGATTACTGCTGCGCAACACAGCTTGCGTCCGCTGGGCAATACAGCTTAGCCTACAACCGCTGGGCCTCACAGCTTGCCGTCCAGTGGAATCCACCACTGCAACCGCTGGGGATTACAGCTTACCCGTCCAGTGGAAGCCTCCACTGCCCGCTGAGCAACACAGCTTGCTGTCCAGAGGAGTCCTCCTTTGCAAACCGCTGGCTAACAGCTTGAAAGAAAATGTAAAATAGAAAACAAAAGACAAGATAACAGCATCGGAAAGCTGTAAACGAAAAGCACAATGTGGCTCTTAAAGAGCTGACTGGCCTGGAATTGATCCACGGCCAGTGAAGACTAATCTTCAGGCAGCTACTCTCCTCCTCTCTCGATTTCACTAATTCTTCACAGCATCTTTCTCTTCTGCTTCTTCTAATCTCTCACTCTCTGCTCTTCTCTTCTCTCTCTTTTCTTTCTTCTTTTGTGCTGGATCGACAGCTTCTCTCCACTCTGCTTTTTCTTCTCTTTTTCTCCTTTTTCTCTTTTTCTGGATCGAAGGGCTTTCTGCTCTTCAGGCTTCTTCTTCGATCAGCCTTCTACAGAGGATGAAGGCTTCCTTTTATAAGCAGCAGCAGCAGGCACACTGGCGCGTGTGGCTTCCACATTTCCTGCCCTAAAAAATCGGACCATGTGGCAGCATCCTGGTATCTCGTCCACCCTTGAATCACGAGCCAGGCACCTCGGATCACGTGCCCTTCATTAGTACGCATTTTGAATTTATCCCACTGCGTCGACCTTGCTGTGGATAGCGTTGACGCGTTGAAGACAGCCAGAGATAAGTCGCCCCTTTCTTGAACTGCTGCGTCGACGCTGCCAGTTGGTGGCGTTGACGCACGAACATGTACATTTGTATATTGGCATCTCTTAAGCCGCTACGTCGATGCTTCCAACCCGTGGCGTTGACGCATTGATGCATTCCAGTGAGCAACCAACCTAGCCTTTCTTAACAGTTGCGTCGACGCTGCTCCACTGCTGCGTTGACGCATTGGAGTATGCATTGTCGATGCTGCCAATGTACTCCAGAGGCTGCAATAAGGGATACTTGAACTGATGCGTCCACGCTACTTCATCAATGGGTTGACGCACCAGAGTAATCCACAAGCTTCTTTCTTGATTGTTTGAACTACTGCGTCCACGCCACTTGATCAAGGCGTTGACGCATTGGTGTGTTCCAGCAGCTGAAATTGGATGTCTTCAGCCCTCTTGCGTTAGGGGTTCATTAGCCTCTTCAGTCCCTGTCAGACAGATGAAACGAAGTCATCAGTTCTAAGTTTATGCATTGCATTTTATAGACTTCATGAAAATCAGATGAACACATGCGGTGTATAGACTTGATGTGTTCACTAGTGGATGTACACACTTCCCCACTGTACTGACTTTGATGCTTATATGCAATGAAGAGACTTCGCTGAATTAGAATGCAGTGTACAGACTTTGAACTATAGGGACTTGTGAACAACCAATGTGTAGACTCTTCACTCGACAGGCTGACAATGCATGTACTTGCTCAGTGTATGGACTTGATTAAAAGATCATGCAATGTATATACTTCATGTTATGAAGCAAGGAATACACTTAGCTGAAGATTGCCAGTCGATGTATAGACATGGCATCAAACCCAGTGTATAGACTTTATGCATGAAGCAGCACAAGGAATAAGTGTGTAGACTTGGATACGTGAAAGCTACAGTGAAGGAATGTACACACTTGACCGAATCAAAGGCAAATCGAGTGTACAGACTTCATGCCATGAGACGCTGAATGAGACAGTAGGCTGTACAGACTTAGCCTAAGACAATGCCTAAGACGGACGATGTATAGACTTCAGCAACAATGCATGACCGTATGGACTTGTGTTCTCAATGAAACACAAACATAACACAATGTATAGACTATGCTGAGTGTCTAGACTTGTGAGATGCATAGAACACACAGAGGCTGTATAGACTTGGAAACCAATGCACACGGCTGACAGACATGAAGTGAACTTGAATGAACATGAAGTACAGACTTCAAAATACTATAGACAATGTATAGACTTAGAATATTAAGACTGATGTACAGGCTTCATGTGTTGACGCTGTACATACTTAGCGAGTTGACGCTGTACACACATCCAATGAAGTGCGTTGATGCAGTAACATGAGCGAGTGAGATGCGTTGACGCTGTACAGACTTTGCCTAAGACGCTGTACACACTTGGATAGCGTGAGACGCTGGAAGAGACAGTCCAATGTATGGACTTCAACTCATGCGACCAAAGCATCAATGCAATGTGCAGACTTTGTCCACGAACATGTGCATACATGAACGATGTATAGACTCTAAAGTGCAGGCAATGCAGCAATGTCTAGACTTTGGGCTTTACCCTTACCCTGCAGTGTATAGACAGACAGAACACATGCATTTTCCAGATAATGTACCAGTCACAGTCATATGCATTATCCACAGAGTATATCAGTTATAAACAATCATGTTGCTATCATTCAATATGGTGACTCATTCATGTTGCTATCATTAAAACACCACATCATCAACAAAGCACAAGGGGCACAACAATCTCCCCCTTTTTGATGATGGCAACATGATGAGTCCCACTGACTCGTCAAACTATTCTCCCCCTTTGACATAATCAAAAAGAAGGGAAATTGTTTGATAGTCAAATACAATGCACAGAAAAGCACATAAATGCAGAGTGTGAGTCATGGTTCATTAAAATGAAGATCTCCCTTATGACAATGAAACAGCTCTCTCCCTATCAACATGCAGGCTTGACTACTCTCGCCTTAGATGCAAAGAAACCATAACTTCCCTTGAAGCACAGGAATGAACTCTGGTTATCCAATGAATCAAGCTAAATTCTGCCATTACAGAATCAGAACTTATGGCAGAATAAGATGGAAGATTCCAACAGTGTGGAGAGTACAGAGATTGGTGATGGAAGATTCCAACAATATCACAAGATATCTCAATGAATAATCAGACTGAATCTGATCAGGCGATCTAGAAAATCTGATCATGAGGGATTTTAATGCAAACATCAATTCAATAATTCTTAAAAGATGTAGACTCTTCTCTCATAAAGGGTTATGAAGTGGCAACTTAACCAATCTGATTTAATTTTGATGTATACCAAATTTGTCAAATTAAACTCAATACTCATATCTGAATCCAAGTTTTAATAAAAGTGAACCAAATATTCAAAAACCACTCAAAAACAATCATCTTTATCTTACACATATGATCTCAATTGCACTTTTGAAAAATACACAGGTTAGTACTGAAGTTAAACACTTTTTCAAGAACATGAGTTGACAGATTTTTCAAGATAATTTTATATGAAGCACATTATATTTTCCTGAGCAATTTAAGTTGATCAACACCTTTTTACATGAGGCACAACAAGTCTTAGTTGAAGTGACCCAGTTACTCAGTGTGATAACTGTTATTGCCTCTCACTTTGAGAGCAGAGTTAGCCATATAAGTGTCTTTTTACATGAGAAGACACCTTTATCAGAGGCCAGACTCCCCAGCTACTCAACACAAATAAGCTATTGCTCTGTCAGGTTTTGTTTCACTAAATTTTTATCAGAGATAACTATGGCACCTCATGACTTGAGTTACTTTATTTCATTGATAAAGAACTCAGTTTCTCAGTGACCGAGTCATTGCTATAAATTCACAAATTTTTCATTTAGTCAACATTTTTCAAATTAATGTTTAACAATAATACACACTATATGCATCTTAACCAAAGAAGCCCTGAATTCAAATTTTCAGATATCTGATGAGAGAGTCTAAGATTTACATGACACATGTGGTTAAAGTTTATTAACCCTTATCATTCAGATATTTTTAATTCATTTAATTACAAATCTGAGAATACATTAATCTTATATCAGTCTGATTCAGTGGTAATTCTTAAACCTGTATGATAGGAGTTTCTACAAAGTTCTTAGACTAAATTGCATGACATGCAGCTTAAGTTCCTCATACCAAATACAGATCAAAAAATTTAGCTGACCAACAAATCACCAATAGAGCCAAAATAGTCACACCAGCTAAGAGGTATATGAAGGAAGAGTACTAGCTGGTGAAAGAATCAATCAGCAAGAGAGAATAAAAGTTTAAAGCCAATAGCAGAGTTGAATTTCAGTCAGACAAAATGAGACACTCCTTCTTCAACAGATTGAGGATTAGTAGCCAAATTCTCAGATTCAAGAAGGTAAGAATTCAAAATAGTCAATTGATGATTTGAAAGAGTGTAGAGTGAGAATTTCAAATAGTGTCAACAATGTGATAATGCTCCCCCTTGTCTATATGCAGTGACTCACATAAGACTCAACAAGCTCCCCCTGAATTGATGCAATTTATGCAAGATGATTATTCAAACGTCAGAGCATTCTTTATTCAAAGAGCATCATGCTAGAGCAATCAACTCTTCAAGATAATTCAATTTTGCACAGACAGATTATTATGATATGCATTGATCAAAAACAGTTGGACTCCCCCTGACTATATACATGAAATGTATTGAAATCACATCACATGATATCAAATTTAGCATTCAGATATGATTCATGCAAATTAGACAGAAGAGAATTACTATAAGCATGATTGTTCAATTCATATTTCAGAAAACTTCAGTTTAGCACCAACAGATCAACATGATATGCAATACACTGCTCTATATGACTTGACCCATGGTACTGGGCGGAGGACTTGGTCCAAGGACCACCTCACACATGGCAGTAGCATCCAGACATACTCCATCTGCCCTTCAGCACTGTTCCATTTAATATACCATGATGGTCATGCAAATCAGTGCAATACAATATGCAGGGAGTTTGACATATCATGCATCATGACATGGATATGTAATGCATTCAAAGATAAACTACAATTATTTCCATGTGCATTTCAGATTTTCAATTAGATTCAGTTAGATGATGCACAAAAGAATTAATCATGATATGCAGGCATTTAGAGCACACAAATTTAGAAGACAGAATTTTAGCAGAGTTTTCAGAACTAACCTGAAATGTAGTCATGGGGTTTTCATTCTTGAGTGCCTTGGTTGATTAACCCCCTTTATTCATTTCCAAGGCACACCTGCAACAACTGGATTATTTTGATCCTGCAAGAACCCAAGCTACCTTGGGTCCTGTATGAGCCCTAACAGGTGTTCTAAACAATCTTTTAGCAACATGATCATCATATTCCATCAGTTTACACTCAAACATTGAATGTCCAGTTTTTCCACAATAATAACATGAAGCCACAAATTTTTTTTTTATTCTTCATGTTAGCAGAAACATGATGCCCATGTGCATGCATATGAGTATGAAAATTATGTGTATGAGCATGAGTATTTCTTTTATTGACTTGAAAATTTTTCTTTCCATGCTCAGCCAGCCGACAATTGGCAGCTTTGTGGCCTAGCTTACCACATTCAAAGCATTTAAGATGCTTTCTTCTTGATTCATTTTTACCCCAATGATTTCCTGACCAGCACTCATTAGCCTTATGCCCAGGCTTGTTGCAAGTGAAATAAATGATATGCTGATTGAATTTGAGTTTGTTTCTTTTGTACTCATGATGATTTCGGGTGCATCTGGCATGCATTCTGTCATCAGATTTCAAAGCATAGCACTCATTCATTAAATGACCATACCTACCACAATAATAGCATGAAGCATCAGATTTCCTAGGGGCATGGTTTCTATCAAATGAATTTATAGATGCATGTGAATTAGTACAAGAAGCATGAGCATTTTGCATTGACCCATCAGATTCAGCAGAGCTAACAAATTTCAGAGTATAACCAGAATTATTCTTTGCCCTTTTTGTTTGACTCTTTCTTGTCAATTTCTGATTATCCTCAACAGGTTTTGTTTGTTTTTCAATTTTCTGAGCTTTAAACTGAAAGACAGATTTTGAAGGTGACTTCTGATTTTCATTTTGTTTTGGGGATTGCCTTGAAGTACCAGCTACATCAGTGCTTTGAACAAAAGTTGTATATAGCTGGTTTTTAGTGATTTTCTTAACATCAGAACAGTAATTTGTTCCCCCTTCAGAGTTATCATCCTTCCTCTTCCCAACAGCTTTCATTTTTCCTTTAATCTTGGCAGACTCAATAGCTGAATTTTCCAGATTATGAATTTTATCTTCCAAGCTAGCAATGTGAAGTTCATAACTGGCTATTTCCTGTTCACTGCAATTAACACATTCGCTTAGAACTTGGTTTGCAGTTTTATACTTCTCAATTTCTTGTTCTAAACTGTTCAAAATTTCTGAATTTCCATCATAGACAGCTTTTTCTTTTTCTATAGTGAGAAGTCTTTCAGACAAGCCAGTGTTCAACCACTTTAGTTTTTTAATTTCAGCTTTTAATTCAGTGTTTTCTTCCTCAAGATTTTTATCCTGAATTTCATTATTAGCACATCTCTCTCTTCCAGACATATGCTCCAATTTTTCAATCAGTTCATCTTCTCTTTCTTCTGCTTTAATTTTCTCAGCGAGCAGATTTTTGTGATCATCTTTAAGTGAGGCAATTTGTTTATTTAGCCATTCATTCTCACTAAAGAGATCTTCATTACATTCTCTTAAAGCTGAGCATGTTTTACAATTTGATTTAGCAGAAGAGGACTATGAAACCTCGTTGATTTCATTCATTCTGACCATAAGAGTTTTATTCTTCTTTTGAAGATCTTCATTCTCCAATTTTATTTTGTCCAATTCAGAATTAACTTCAGTGAGTTCCTGCATGCCTTTTAGATGCTCCTTTTTCTTATCATTCAACTGATTCTCTATTTCTGACATTTTATCCAACCATGTTTGTTTTTTAATTTTTAGAGAATCATTTTGTTTCTTAAGATTCTGAACATCTAGCATGCAAGCATCATAAGACTTTTTCATATTTGGACAGTTTTCACATGAATCTTTCAGATTTATTCTATCACATTTCTTTTTCAATTTTTTATTTTCAGATTTCAATTTCTTGGAGACTTCTAACAAGTTTTCATACATCTCTATCAATTCATCGAAAGAGTATCCTTCTGATTCAGAACTTACCTCGGATGAAGTTTCATCATCAGCATTTCTATGATCAGCCATTAAGCACTTGCTGTGATTCCTGATTAGCTTCAGTTTATCCAAAATGTCTTTGGCAGACCTGCAAGATGAAATGCATTCAATTAGAGATCTGTCAATTGATTCTTTTAATAAAACTACAGCTCTATTATTGACAGAGTCTTTCAGCTTGTCCTTCTTGGTCTATTTAGATTTATCCTTCGACAGTTTGTATGGGCCGTGAGTCATTACCTTCCACAGTTTTGGATCAGTAGACTTTACATACCGATGGAGGTTTTCGAACCAAGAGTCAAAGTTATCACCTCTGAATATCGGAGGATTAGCCATCGAATAAGATAACAACCAAATTCAAAGCACAAAACACTAGACAATAAAACCAGATAAGCAAGACACGGCACTAACTCAGTGAAGCTAAATACAGAACACAAGAGGCACACTTATGAAATGCACCAGACAGAAATGCACTAAGACAGTAAATCAAGACGATTCCAAATGACCCACTCTGAAATGCACTAAATAGTTAGCAGGATCCTCTGCAGATTGTTAGATCTGTTAAGTCAGAGACCGCTCTGATACCAATTGTTGGGTTCGGTGCAGTATTTAGAGGGGGGGGTGAATGAATATAGCCCTTTAAAAAAAAACTTTCGCCCAATTAAAATATGATGCTCACTAGAATTACTAGTTCGCAAACTAGACAAGCTTAAAAGCTAATAATCAGTTGCAGAGCAAAACAAGCACACAGTGAGATCACTAGAATGCTAACTAGGCTGATTTAGACAAAGAATTGCTCAACTAGAATTTCGCTCTCTTGATAAATTAAAACATTCTAAGAAGACTAATTAATTCTTCTTCTCAACCAAAAGCCAAACACATGGAGCGCCCCTATGCATTCATCTAGCGGAAGCACAATAGAACAAAACAAACCACAATGCACAAGGGGTTTTTAGGTGGTTCGGTCCAGCAGACCTACATCCACCCCACACTCAACTCGAGTGTGGATTACTGCTGCGCAACACAGCTTGCGTCCGCTGGGCAATACAGCTTAGCCTACAACCGCTGGGCCTCACAGCTTGCCGTCCAGTGGAATCCACCACTGCAACCGCTGGGGATTACAGCTTACCCGTCCAGTGGAAACCTCCACTGCCCGCTGAGCAACACAGCTTGCTGTCCAGAGGAGTCCTCCTCTGCAAACCGCTGGCTAACAGCTTGAAAGAAAATGTAAAATAGAAAACAAAAGACAAGATAACAGCATCGGAAAGCTGTAAACGAAAAGCACAATGTGGATCTTAAAGAGCTGACTGGCCTGGATTTGATCCACGGCCAGTGAAGACTAATCTTCAGGCAGCTACTCTCCTCCTCTCTCGATTTCACTAATTCTTCACAGCATCTTTCTCTTCTGCTTCTTCTAATCTCTCACTCTCTGCTCTTCTCTTCTCTCTCTTTTCTTTCTTCTTTTGTGCTGGATCGACAGCTTCTCTCCACTCTGCTTTTTCTTCTCTTTTTCTCCTTTTTCTCTTTTTCTAGATCGAAGGGCTTTCTGCTCTTCAGGCTTCTTCTTCGATCAGCCTTCTACAGAGGATGAAGGCTTCCTTTTATAAGCAGCAGCAGCAGGCACACTGGCGCGTGTGGCTTCCACATTTCCTGCCCTAAAAAATTAGACCACGTGGTAGCATCCTGGTATCTCATCCACCCTTGAATCACGAGCCAGGCACCTCGGATCACGTGCCCTTCATTAGTACGCATTTTGAATTTGTACCACTGCGTCGACCCTGCTGTGGATAGCGTTGACGCGTTGAAGACAGCCAGAGATAAGTCGCCCCTTTCTTGAACTGCTGCATCGACGCTGCCAGTTGGTGGCGTTGACGCACGAACATGTACATTTGTATATTGGCATCTCTTAAGCCGCTACATCGATGCTTCCAACCCGTGGCATTGACGCATTGATGCGTTCCAGTGAGCAACCAGCCTAGCCTTTCTTAACAGTTGCGTCGACGCTGCTCCACTGCTGCGTTGAAGCATTAGAGTATGCATTGTCGATGCCGCCAATGTACTCCAGAGGCTACAATAAGGGATACTTGAACTGATGCGTCCACGCTACTTCATCAATGCGTTGACGCACCAGAGTAATCCACAAGCTTCTTTCTTGATTGTTTGAACTACTGCGTCCACGCCACTTGATCAAGGCGTTGACGCATTGGTGTGTTCCAGCAGCTGAAATTGGATGTCTTCAGCCCTCTTGCGTTAGGGGTTCATTAGCCTCTTCAGTCCCTGTCAGACAGATGAAACGAAGTCATCAGTTCTAAGTTTATGCATTGCATTGTATAGACTTCATGAAAATCAGATGAACACATGCGGTGTATAGACTTGATGTGTTCACTGGTGGATGTACACACTTCCCCACTGTACTGACATTGATGCTTATATGCAATGAAGAGACTTCGCTGAATTAGAATGCAGTGTACAGACTTTGAACTATAGGGACTTGTGAACAACCAATGTGTAGACTCTTCACTTGATAGGCTGACAATGCATGTACTTGCTCAGTGTATGGACTTGATTAAAAGATCATGCAATGTATATACTTCATGTTATGAAGCAAGGAATACACTTAGTTGAAGACTGCCAGTCGATGTATAGACATGGCATCAAACCTAGTGTATAGACTTTATGCGTGAAGCAGCACAAGGAATAAGTGTGTAGACTTGGATACGTGAAAGCTACAGTGAAGGAATGTAAACACTTGACCGAATCAAAGGCAAATCGAGTGTACAGACTTCATGCCATGAGACGCTGAATGAGACAGTAGGCTGTACAGACTTAGCCTAAGACAATGCCTAAGACGGACGATGTATAGACTTCAGCAACAATGCATGACTGTATGGACTTGTGTTCTCAACGAAACACAAACATAACACAATGTATAGACTATGCTGAGTGTCTAGACTTGTGAGATGCATAGAACACACAGAGGCTGTATAGACTTGGAAACAAATGCACACGGCTGACAGACATGAAGTGAACTTGAATGAACATGAAGTACAGACTTCAAAATACTATAGACAATGTATAGACTTAGAATATTAAGACTGATGTACAAGCTTCATGCGTTGACGCTGTATATACTTAGCGAGTTGACGTTGTACACACATCCAATGAAGTGCGTTGACGCAGTAACATGAGCGAGTGAGATGCGTTGACGCTGTACAGACTTTGCATAAGACGTTGTACACACTTGGATAGCGTGAGACGCTGGAAGAGACAGTCCAATGTATGGACTTCAACTCATGCGACCAAAGCATCAATGCAATGTGCAGACTTTGTCCACGAACATGTGCATACATGAACGATGTATAGACTCTGAAGTGCAGGCAATGCAGCAATGTCTAGACTTTGGGCTTTACCCTTACCCTGCAGTGTATAGACAGACATAACACATGCATTTTCCAGATAATATACCAGTCACAGTCATATGCATTATCCACAGAGTATATCAGTTATAAACAATCATGTTGCTATCATTCAATATGGTGACTCATTCATGTTGCTATCATTAAAACACCACATCATCAACAAAGCACAAGGGGCACAACAAGAAATGCACTGTAAATTTTAATGCTATGAATATTATGCAATGTGCTATACATCCTAATGAGTTTTCTCGTGTATCCATGTGTAGCTCAGCAAAGGAGATGTGGGAGAAGTTGCGGCTCATATATGAGGGAACTTTCGAGGTCAAGGAGACCAAGGCGAACCTACTGGTCACAGATTATGAGCTGTTCAAAATGAAGCATGAAGAAACCGTTTCAGAAATGTTCGCAAGATTAATTGAGATCACAAATGGTCTAAAAAGTCTTGGGAAGGAGTACTCAAACTCCGATCTTGTGAGGAAAGTTCTGAGATCACTTCCGTCGGCATGGCACACAAAAGCCACATTAATTGAGGATTCAAAAAATCTGTCCACACTCACTTTGGACGAGCTCATAGGGTCACTGATGACCTATGAAATAAACATGAAGAGAACAGCCGAGGAAGATACGAAGAAGAAGAAAGTGATTGGATTGAAAGCTCTCCAATCTGATGATGATTTCCAAGAAGAAGAATCCAACGAGGGAAGCAATGAAGAAGAAGACTTGGCCATGATAACTCGCCAAGTAAAGAGATTTTTTAGAAAGGAGAGAAATTTACAAGGCAATTTTAGAAAAGGGCAAAGGAAGCCCTTTCAGACCAAGGGAGAGCGTAGCAAGCCCAATAATGTCATTTGTTATGAATGCAAGAAGCCCGGGCATATGAGAAGAGAGTGTCCAGATCTAAAAAGGAAATTGAAGAAGGACAAACTCAAGAAACCCAAAAAAATGGTCGCCACATGGAGCGACGAAGAGGATGAACTGTCTGACGAGGAGATCCAAGAGCTAATGGAGAGCTTGTGCCTCATGGCACACGGAGATGATTCAACTGATGTAAATTCTGACCCTGATTTTATTTCAAATGAACAATGGGAGTCAGAATATGAAAAATTGTATACAAAATATAAAAAAATCAGGTCTGAAAATAAAACTCTCAAAAAGAAAATTGATGATTCATCATATGAGGATATTTTTGTTAAATTTGAGAAACTGGAACAAGAATGGTTTGAGTTAACAGAGGAAAAAGATACCATGCTTCAAATAATTTCAGATCTTGAAAAAGCCAAAGAGGAGCTATCATGTAAAATGTTTGAAATTGAAAAAGTTTTTGAAAAGCTCAAGAATGAAAAAGAAATTCTGACATCATCTATTTCAGAAATTGAAAGAAAAAATGTGAGCTTGAATAAAGAGGTAACTGACTTGTAGTTTACTCTCTCTAGGTTTGTCAAGGGCAAACAAAATTTGGATAACTTGTTGGGAGTTAAATTAACTTCCAAAAGGAAGGATTGAGATGTACTCCCCAAAACAAAAAATCATTTGAGCATAAGATCACTACATCCTATGTGCATGAAAAAGGAAATGGTTATACTTCATGTTCATACTCTAAGCCTACACATGTTCAACCAAAATCACGCCAATTTCCAAGAAGGTCTCAAAATGTCAATTGCTTTCATTGTGGTCATTTTGATCATGTTATTGCTCATTGTTGGTTTAGATAAAACTCATATAGAAATCATGATGCTTGGACAAAGAAAAGACATGTGAAGAATTGGACTAACTCCTATGGACCCAAATTCATTTAGGTACCAAAAATAATTGCATGAGAATGTTGTTTCTTGCAGATATGTCTTGAAGCCAGGGGGAGCTAATGGTACTTAGATAGCGGCTATTCAAGGCATATGACAGGGGGCAAGAAGGTGTTCTCTATACTACAAGACAAGGATGGAGGGATAGTTACTTTTAGAGGTAAAGACAAAGGGATACACGCACATTTTTTCATCACCAAGGACGCCTCAACAGAATGGAGTGGTGGAGAGGAAAAATGGAACCCTAATAGACATTGCACAGACCATGTTAAGTGAAAACTCTCTATCAAAATATTTTTAGGCTGAGGTAGTAAGTACAGCGTGTTACATCATCAACAGGACGATGGTAAGGCCTATTCTGAAGAAAACTCCTTATGAACTCTATACGGGTAAGGATAAAATATTTACCATCTTAAACCCTTTGGATGTCCATGCTTCATTTTGAACAATGGTAAGTCTAACCTAGGTAAGTTTGATGAGAAAAGTGACAAGAGAATTTTCCTAGGTTATGCACTTAACACTAGAGCCTATCGATTGTTTAATAAGAGAACTTTGGTTGTTGAAGAAAGTCCTCATGTGATTTTTGATGAATCTGAGTTAAAATTAACCAACCAATCTATTTCAACTGTGGATGCAGATGAAGATCCCAAACGTTCAAATGATGCTAAGGCCAAGAATGAACCAACTAAAGGGATACCTAGCTAGAGTGAAGAGGATGAAGATCCTTCAATTGAAACACTTCAAGAGCCACGAGTGTCACACCCCGACTTGCCCAGCACTTCTACAGTCTTAAAGGATCATCCAGCTGAAAACATAATCGGTAATCCTCAAGATGGGGTAAGAACTAGATCATCACTAAGGCAAGTAGAAAAAGAGGATTTCTTTGCCTTAATTTCACAAGAAGAGCCTAAGGATATTCATGAAGCTCTTCAAAATGAATCCTAGATTCAGGCTATGTATGAAGAGCTACACCAGTTCGAAAGGAACAAAGTGTGGACACTCATGCCGCGTCCTAAGAATCATCCCATTATTGGAACCCGTTGGGTTTTCAAAAACAAGTTAAATGATACGGGATTGGTTGTTAGGAAAAAGGCCGGTCTTGTGGCCAAAGGGTATAGCCAGGAGATGGGTATTGATTTTGAAGAGTCTTTTGCACCGGTTGCTAGACTAGAAGCAGTCCAGATTTTACTGTCCTATGCTTGCTCATTGAACTTCAAACTATTTCAAATGGATGTTAAATCTATATTTCTGAACGGTTACATCAAGGAGGATGTTTTTATAGAGCAACCTCTAGGTTTTGAAGATTCAAAGCATCCAAAGCATGTGTACAAGTTGCAGAAGGTCTTGTACGAATTAAAGCAAGCACCAGGGGCATGGTATGAAAGGCTCACTTCATTCCTCGTGAAAAATGGTTTCAAAAGAGGTAAGGTTGACCAAACACTCTTCACGAGAAAATCAGGTAAAGACATATTAGTAGTTCAAGTATATGTGGATGACATTATTTTTGGAGCTACTAACAATGTCTTATGTGAAGAATTTACAGAAATCATGCAAGGAGAATTTGAGATGAGCTTAATGGGTGAACTAAATTTCTTTATTGGATTACAGGTGAAGCAAACACCCGAGGGCATTTTCATCAATCAAGCTACGTACACACTGAAGCTGTTAAAGAAATTCAAGATGGCTGAAGCTAAACCTTTGTCAACACCAATGGCCACAACCTCGAAGTTAGACAAAGATGAAAATGGTAAAATAATATATCCTACATTGTTTCGATGTATGATTGGATCACTACTGTATCTCACAGCATGCCACCCTGACATTCAATTCAGTGTATGTCTTTGTGCTCATATTC
The DNA here is from genome assembly GCA_022559845.1 of Amorphophallus konjac. Taxonomy (NCBI): domain Eukaryota; kingdom Viridiplantae; phylum Streptophyta; class Magnoliopsida; order Alismatales; family Araceae; genus Amorphophallus; species Amorphophallus konjac. Next base: position 290,087,696 of record CM040125.1, on the reverse strand, counting down.
AGTCATGTCCGAGAGAATCCCATCTAATGGCTGTTAAACGTATTTTTAGATAGTTAATTGGCACAATAGACTTTGGCTTGTGGTTTCCCATCGGCAGTTCATTTTGTTGAACCCCGTGCATAACCATGTGTTAAGAAATTTTGATGATGAACTAAATACCATGAGATTGGGTTCCATGTAATTAAATGCATATGTGATTTGTGGATGAGGAATGATATGCTTTAATCTCTTCATGACTGAATGGAGTTCATTTCCATACCTTTGCAATTGTTGAATGAGATGCCTTTTAAGTTCATGAATTATGTGCTGAATTAGATTGACATTGCCTTGCATTTTTCACAGGGAGAGATAAAGACAGGGAGTGATTCAAACCAATTCATGGAATCACCTTATTGTGCTTTTGGTCGATTTAGATTGTGGTTGATTCATTTAATTCACTTTACGGTTGTGTAGGTTCTCAAGTGTGAAATTGAGTGAATCATGAAAGACAGATTTCAATTTCTAGAACTTGAATGATGTGGAAGACTAACTTCCAGTATGTATTGTGACAGGTGTATAGAATGGAATGAACATATAGACCACATTAGATATCTTCCAAGGGGATCTTTACAGGCATATGGACCAACAAAATGGTAAGTTATTTTGTTTGGTTGGTTGAAGGAGAATTCGTGTGTTGTTTGGATGAACAGGCCCCGAGGTAACTCCATATCTATTTCTACTTGGCTTATCGGTGATAATAGGGGTAGAGTCACTTAATTCCTTCCATCGTGTTGTTATCTTTGATGTCTCATGATTTCAGAATTACCCCATTGTATGTTTACTTATAGCTTGTTATGTCAGGAAAAGTGTCGACCCCATGGGTCGACACTTTGTCCAGGGGATGCTGTTTTCAGTCGGCCCTCATATGTCTTCGAAGCTGGGGATAAAAAGTCGACCCAAAGGGTCGACCTTTTTATCGCTCGGTTCTGTCTGGGTTTATTTTTCAGAATCCAGAATATAAGTGTCGACCCACAAGGTCGACACTTATTCCAGGTCTTTCTGTGGTGGCTTGTTTCTTTATCACAGGCAGAAAGTGTAGACCCACACTTTCTTCGCTGGGTGCTGTTTCGGCCTTTTTTCTATTTTGCCCGTATGCGAGCCACCGTAAAAAATGCCGATTCGCGCGGCGGCCAGAACCCTTGTTCGATCCCATATTTTTGTGCCCAATCGTGATTGGTCCTTGGGGGATATTATCCTCCACGTGGCCCTCATTTCCCTAGTGATATATATCATATGAGATAGGGTTTCCAAAAAAGAGAGAAGAGAGGAGCATCTAATGGATATACGATTGGGGTTTTGCAGGAAGAGCGGCTGGAACGTGTTGAAGCTTCCTCCCACATCATGTTGAGATCGATTCAAGGTCGAAGACGTTCGTCTTCCACCTTTCGGAGGCCAGCGCATTGAAGAACGATGGATAAATGAACTTGCTGAAGCATCAACAGTCATCCTCTTTCCAACGTCCAGTCTGCCTCAGTCATTGAAGGAGCCAATGCCATCATCTTCCTGCCAGGAGTTCTTTCAACCCATCCTTATTCTTATTTGTAGCAGTCTAGTGCTAGGTTGATGTCCAGAAAGATTGCTTTGAAGATCTTTGCCTATTGAGCTTTAAAATGTACATATGTGTTAATCTTCTAAACTGAAGAATCTTGTGTGTGTGTTCGGAGCGGGGTCTCCGAGTGTGGAATCCTTGTTGGGGTGCATCCCAATCTTGGTGTGTGTGTGTGGTACTGAGCACCGTGTTGAGGGTTCACCCTCGTGTCTGTGCTACTCTATGGCATGTTGAGCCTCGTGCTCGTGTATGTGTTTTGCGGCCGTCGTGCAGCGTGTGGTGTATTGGGGCTCGTCCCCGTGTGCTACCTCGTGTAGCATTTTAGTGAGGCCTCACTGAGGTGGTGAGGGGTGGACGTAGGGTACCCGTCGTGGTCCCGAACCACCTAAAAAATCCTTGTGCATGTGTGATTGGTTGTGTGTTTGTTCCTTATCTTCTACCACCATTCATAGGATGGGTTATTGATTATCTTGTACATTGATGCTAAATTTGTCAACGTATACTGCTAGTTCAAATTGCCAACTCTCTATGTGTGATCTTGTCACTTGCATGTTCGGTGAGGTCTGATTGAGAAGCCTTCAAGTCTTTTTAATTGGCTATAATTTTTAGAGAGGGATCTATTCACCCCCTCTAGATCCGTGCCACTACACTGTGGGACCCAATAATTGGTATCAGAGCCCGACTCTATTATAGTAGATCAAACGATCTTTAAAGGGATCCTAGTGTAGTTTTGAATGATGAATGCTTCTTTAGATATTGCTTCTGTGACTTCTTTACTTGTTTATAATGGTGATGACTTTAACTCATGGCTGGGAAGAATGTGTAGAACCATAAATTTAATTGATCCAAATTTGTTGAAATTAGTTATTGATGGTCCTCATAAGTTACCTCGGGATGAGACCAAGTGGTCCAACCGAGATAGACTAAAGAGTCATGAAAATGCTACAATTCTATGGTTGATGAAAAATTCTGTCAATGCTAACAGGTTCACGTTTGTCTCCTCTTGCAGAACCGCTAAAGAACTTATGAACATATTGATGCAAGCTCAAGAGAAGCAAGGACTAAAGGGAGTAATGGCTGATGATATCTATCAAACCTGTGATGAAAGTGCTGATGAGGTAAGCTCTAAATCAGATGAAGATGAATTGTCTTTTGAAGATTTAGTAGATGCCTATGAAGAATTGTCAGAAAAATACCAAAAGGTGAAGCATGAAAACAAAGCCCTGAAGAAAAAGTTTAATGAAAAATATCCATGATAATTTCCCCTTGTGTGAAATGCATTGATCAGATTTCAAGGATTTAAGAACTGGAAAAAGAAAATGAACTTCTGACATGCAAAGTTTCTCTGCTCAAGAAAACTGAAGAGAGTTTAAAAAGCAAGTTAGATTCTTTATCAGATGATGATAAACTCTTGGATAAACTTCTTGATACTAAAATAGATGCCAAGTCCCTTCTGGATAAAAATGAAAAACTAAAAGGGGACAATGTTGTTTTACTTATTCAAATCTCCTAGCTAGAGGGAAAATTGAAGTACCTTGAGACATCTGAAATAGAAAATGATCTGTTGAAATCTGAACTTGAAAATCTAAAGCAATTAAATACGACCATGGTTGAAAGACTCTTGACATTTGAAAAAGGCAAGTCCATGGTCGCTCAAGAGAGTGAGATTGTAAGTATTCTAGAACAGGAAATAGAATCTTACAAAACTATAAATGTGACTCTAAATGAAAAGGTCACTTCCTGTGAAAATGAAATCTTGTCCTGTGAACTTCTAATTGCTTCACTTCAAAGTGAAATTGTTGACCTGAACAAATCATTGGGCAAGTTTGTGACTGGTGAGGAGAATCTCAACAAACTCTTGGGAACTAAGGTGAACTTCCAAAGGGAAGGTCTAGGATACAATCCTAGTAAAAAGGAATCATTTAATCTGAAAACAAAAACTTCGTTTGTGCATGCTTCTAGTTCCTCAAGTACACCAAATACCTCTTCATCTGTCAAACAGAAGCCCATTATGCATGCAAAGAAAATTGATGTGAAAACCCAAGCTCCAAAACAAAACAATGCTTCATGTCACTATTGTGGTGAGCTTGGACATTTAATGCATGATTGTAGTGTGATGAAAGAGGATGATTTGAATGCCTCTAAGATGCATACCAATAGATTTCGTGTTGATGAGAAAAGGAAAGTCAAATGCTTTTATTATGGAAGAATGGGCCATGCTATGAAAAATTGTTGGTCATTAAATGTGAAACCAAAATTTCACAATCAAAATCATAGAGTCCCCAGGACTACACAAAAGTCCAATGGTTATGCTCAATCAAAGAAACTGAAACAACGTGTGTATTGTCATTATTGTGGTTATGTAGGACACCTAATGGATGATTGCTCTTTGTTGCACCTTGATGATATGAATGCAAGGAAATTGTGGAGAGCCACAAATCGTGGTGCACCTAACCCCCAGGGACCCAAGATGGCTTGGGTCCCCAAAACATCAAAGTGAAGATTTTGTCTTGTAGGAATGCCTTGTGATGGAAGAAGCTGTCAATAGAATAAAACTCCTCCAAGGCAAGAAACTGATGAGCCAACGTGGTAATGCATTCCACTTTTACTTTCGCATGTGAATAACAACCTTTTGTTACTGTTCATAGAGTTTATTTGCTTTCACTCATGTTTTCCTGTGTGAATAACATAATTTTTCAGTTGTTCACAAAGTCCTTTACTAGCTAATCGTCTCTTTTTGTGAATAAAAGTTGAATTTTACACATAGAGCACACACACATCTTTTTGCATACTTGTGAATACAAATAAAATTTTAATCATCTGTCATCATGTTGCACTGACTCGCATACATTTCATATTCATGTGCATGAATGCCATGATTAACCGGTATATAAAATGGTGTAAGTGGAAAGGTAGATTAAGTCCACCTGGAAGCTTTCATCATGCGTGAGTGTGGTCTTCGGACCTATGTACTCCGCCACGTACCGGCAATCAAATTGCTTGTATACATCATTTTGACTTGCCTGAATGTATATAATATACACCCAGTTCTTTTTGAACTCTCCTACGACTGAACAATCTTGTTAAACAAATTTGCATTGATTCAGGCATGAATGACACATGACACATGTTAACAAGGTCTTTTTGTTTTCAACCGTGCATACACTTAGGGGGAGACTAAATATTGAATAGGCTAATTCATCTACTACTATCTGTTCAATCACTCTGTCAATATGGACTTTGAGTTAGTTGACTTCACTCAATAAGGATCTCAGCAATTCCATTCAACACTCTTGAGTATCCTCAAATCCCTACATGAAAATCAAGTGACTCGTGAGGAAAAAGCTGTCAGTCTCAACAAAAAGTTGAATAAGTGTGATTTGACATCGAGTAAATCGGGAATCCCCCCTGAAACAAAGGAGGAAACTCGCTTTGAAAAATGTTTTTTCCACATTGTTGCAAGTGACGACACCGAGTAACCGGGAATTGCCCCTGAGACAAAGGGCATGCCTCACGTCAAAAAGGTTAGTCATGTTGTTTTAAAATAATTAAATTGGGACTGTGCGAAGCTCCAAAAGCTAAGCACTTTGTATGGAAATGTAGGAAGAAGAGATTATTATTAGTGTTCTTTAGAACTCTTGATAATCCATATTTTCTGGTAGTCACTCCTCATTGTTTACATATTGAACTTGAGTTCGATTGTATGAATGTATTTTCTGAATTAGTCGATTCTCAATGGTTATGCAGTACGTCTACCTGTAAGCACAACCATGTTCATATGGTTCATGGTCATAATTGCTCAGATCCATTGCATTCCTCTTATACCTGTCCCTAAGGGACCTTCATGCATGATTTTATACATAAAGTATGCTTGATTGTTTGCCTGCGTGATTAGAATGCACAATGAGAACTTAATTGTTAAACCCCCTTAATTGAAGCATGCAATTCATCTTGAATAATTTCCAAAAATGAATTTTGCTGAAAACAAAACCATGTATGGTTGAGTGTTGAATAGAGTTGGTCAGAATTGCTCTCATGTGACCAACTATAAATTGTGATGGCTGAATGGGTATATAAACCTTAACTAAATAGCCTTGTGCATTGAGTCACTTTCTCACATTGTGTGCATTACTTGGACCTTGTCTCATAATTCACTGACCATGATTTCTGATGCACAAAGTTAATAGACTGCAATTGATGACTCTAACATGCTTTAATCCTGAATTCATTGGAGTGCTCAGAATGAAGGAGATAAGGTAAGCAATCTTGGCTTCAATGATATTCTTGAGGATGGATTGTGCTTAACTCGCATCTGGTGCTATTCCTTGCATTATTTCAATCTCAATTAGTTGTAATGGAAATTAGAAATGGAAGCTTGCGTGTTTTAATTGAGGTGATCATCCTAGTGTGGGTATTTGAGTTCCCATGTCCTAAATCAACTTCTCTCTGTTGAACTACCCACATGTTGCCCAATTTGTGCTTGTCATTCAATGGAAATCTTGTTTGGGCCAATAGGACCTCAATTCACTTCATATCTCCTATTTTTTTTCAAAGTGCAGAAGAAGTGTCGACCCCTAAGGTCGACACTCTTACCGTGTGTCCATTTGTTTCTTGCGAGACAGAACCGTCTCCAAAATGTGTCGACCCACAAGGTCGACACTTTTGTCTTGGAACCTGATTAGTGAACCGGTCCGTCGAGCTCACTTCTCACGCCACCTTCGTGGTTGGCTCAAACCCCAATTGGCTTGGCTATCCTTTGGTCGAACCCCATAGAACCTAAAACCTTTTCTCCATATCTAAAACCCATTCACCACCCATTTCTCTAGCCCTAACCTTCTTCCGCGACCTCCCACGTGCGATCGTCCGCGACTCCCAACTCCGCAGTCGACATTTCTTCCTTCTCCCCCAGTTCCTCTCTATCCACACCACCTCCCTCTTCCACTTGAAGCCATCGCGGCGCCCTCCGCGGTCCCTCCATTGCCATCTCTTCCAAGGGCTTCCTCCGGTGAGCGGCGGTGTTCACCCCCTTTCTTCCTCTTGACGCTATCGCGACATCCTCCTTCCAAGCTCATTCTTTTGGAGTTGTTGCTGTTCGTGGGGTGAATACCAGCCATTCAGAGGTCCCAAGCTGCATCGCAGTCCTCTTTTTTGTTTGCTTTGAAGCCATACGAACTACATCCATGGCACCCAAGAAAAGGTCTGTGCTAGAACGAGAAGAAGCCCGCATCCAAACAGAGCTACGGCGCAAGGACAAAGAAGCCCAGGCTCAGACAAGAAAAAGGGCTGCTGAAACAAAAATGCTGGTTGAGATAAAAGTGTTACGACCTCGTGCTGTTGATTTTAGATGCATCGAAACTACTCTGCCAAGGTTAGTAGAATTGTTGAAGAAGCAGCCAAATATGATTCCATTCATGACTGAGCACAGAAGAGTCTATCATTCTCTAGTTCATCAGTTCTATAGAAATATGGTTGTTAAAAATGATGAGCCGTACACAAAATTAGATGGACATCCTGTTCCTTTAACTCCTCAGTTGATAGGAAAAGCCCTAAATTTGCCTTGGGATAGTGGGATGATTTATGACCATTTATACTGAGAACTTGCATATGAACTCATGACGGATAAGGTTGCTACACCAGGGTGTGTATCGAAGCTCAATGCAAATGAGTTCCCACCCCTTCAGAAGATTCTACATCACATGATGACCACTATACTACTGCCTAGATCAGGGTCTAGGGAACAAGTAACTGACATGCATAAATTCCTATTTGTACAAATCATGAGTGGAGAATCGGTTAACTTCCCAAAGGTGATGATGGAGTACATAACCAGGTGTAGGAAGTCCAAGAACCAGAATTTACCTTATGGAGCTGCTTTAACACCAATTTTCAGTCCTTACATATTGATCTGAGCAAGCAAGTCAGTCATCCAATAAGGGATGCTGACATCTATACTATCCCATCCATCTATAGCAACATGGGCTATGAATTGATAAATGGTGTTCTCGTTCGCACACTTCCGTCAAAGAAAGGTAAAGCCCCGGCAGAAGGGTCTGAGCAAAGTGAAGGTGAAGATCATGAACAACCCATCAGCAGAACTGCCAGAACAAGAGGATCACATGCCACATCTTCAACATCTCCATCAATGAGCACCAAATTCGATGAACTAGCTGATGAAGTGTGCAATGTCAAAGAATCTGTGGATGCCCTCACAAAAGAAGTCAAGGAGATGAAGCTTCATCACAACAATTATCTTCAGAAGTTCACTGCCATGGCCGACTCTATTGACTCTCTACATATAGCTATTGGCATTCAAAACTCCAAGTTTGACGATCTCTCTGATTTTCTCAGGCGTCCTCGCACGCCTCCTGACTCTCTTTGAGGCCTAGATCTACAGTACCATGCTTCTCATGACCAAACTGATTGATCTCTTCCCCCTTACCACTCCTTTTTGTTGATGACAAAGGGGGAGATGAAATGTGCTATCTGTTATGGTGGATATTTTGTTCTTGTGTTTGGTTGCATGCCTTGTCATGTGGATATTTTGTGTCTTGTGTTTAACTTTGTGAAGAACTTTATTATGGTGTTTGTTTATGGTATGTGGACATGGCTGATGGACAATGCTGAAGTAATGAGTTATCTTGTGAATGTCATATTTTATGAACTTGTGGTTATTTTGTGGAATGATCATCTATGATAGAATGAATATATCCCATTGATGGATGGCTATTGATATCTTAATTCATGGTTAAAATGCATCATATCTTTGATTGTGTTTAAAGAGTGAGAACTGCACTTTGAGGATGAGAATTATTGGTTTGTTAAGCATAGTTTCATGTCTAGAATGCTAGATGTGAGTTGAATTTCCTTGAAACATTTTTTATCTGTCAACTCTAATTTATCAAATTGCACATAGTATTTGTCATCATCAAAAAGGGGGAGATTGTTGAACCCCGTGCATAACCATGTGTTAAGGAATTTTGATGATGAACTAAATACCATGAGATTGGGTTCCATGTAATTAAATGCATATGTGATTTTTAGATGAGGAATGATATGCTTTAATCTCTTCATGACTGAATGGAGTTCATTTCTATACCTTTGCAATTGTTGAATGAGATGCCTTTTAAGTTCATGAATTATCTGCTGAATTAGATTGACATTGCCTTGCATGTTTTACAGGAAGGGATAAAGACAGGGAGTGATTCAAACCAATTCATGGAATCACCTTATTGTGCTTTTGGTCGATTTAGATTATGGTTGATTCATTTAATTCACTTAACGGTTGTGTAGGTTCTCAAGTGTGAAATTGAGTGAATCATGAAAGACAGATTTCAATTTCTAGAACTTGAATGATGGGAAGACTAACTTTCAGTATGTATTGTGACAGGTGTATAGAATGGAATGAACATATAGACCACATTGGATATCTTTGAAGTGGATCTTTACAGGCATATGGACCAACAAAATGGTAAGTTATTTTGTTTGGTTGGTTGAAGGAGAATTCGTGTGTTGTTTGGATGAACAGGCCCTAAGGTAACTCCATATCTATTTCTACTTGGCTTATCGGTGATAATAGGGGTAGAGTCACTTAATTCCTCACATCATGTAGTTATCTTTGATGTCTCATGATTTCAAAATTACCCCATTGTGTGTTTACTTATAGCTTGTTATGTCAGGAAAAGTGTCGACCCCATGGGTCGACACTTTGTCTAGGGGATGCTGTTTTCAGCCGGCCATCATATGTCTTCGAAGCTGGGGATAAAAAGTCAACCCAAAGGGTCGACATTTTTATCGCTCGGTTCTGTCTGGGTTTATTTTTCAGAATCCAGGACATAAGTGTCGACCCACAAGGTTGACACTTATTCCTGGTCTTTCTGCAGTGGCTTGTTTCTTTATCACAGGCAGAAAGTGTTGACCCCATGGGTCGACACTTTCTTCGCTGGGTGCTGTTTCGGCCTTTGTTCTGTTTTGCCCATATGCGAGTGTCGACCTTAGGGGTCGACACTTTTCGGCCACCGTAAAAAATGCCAGTTCACGCGGCGGCCGAAACCCTTGTTCGATCCCATATTTTTGTGCCCAATGGTGATTGGTCCTTGGGGGATATTATCCTCCACGTGGCCCTCATTTCCCTAGTGATATATATCATATGAGATAGGGTTTCCAAAAAAGAGAGAAGAGAGGAGCATCTAATGGATATACGATTGGGGTTTTGCAGGAAGAGCGGTTGGAACGTGTTGAAGCTGTTGAGATCGATTCAAGGTTGAAGACGTTCGTCTTCCACCTTCCGGAGGACAGCGCATTGAAGAACAACGGATAAATGAACTTGCTGAAGCATCAACGGTCATCCTCTTTCCAACGTCCAGTCCGCCTCAGTCATTGAAGGAGCCAACGCCATCATCTTTCAGCCAGGAGTTCTTTCAACCCATCCTTATTCTTATTTGCAGCACTCTAGTGCTAGGTTTATGTCCAGAAATATTGCTTTGAAGATCTGTGCCTATTGAGCTTGAAAATGTACATCTGTGTTAATCTTCTAAACTGAAGAATCTTGTGTGTGTGTTCGGAGCGGGGTCTCCGAGTGTGGAATCCTTGTTGGGGTGCATCCCAGTCTTGGTGTGTGTGTGTGGTGCTGAGCACCGTGTTGAGGGTTCACCCTCATGTCTGTGCTACTCTACAGCGTGTTGAGCCCCGTGCTCGTGTGTGTGTTTTGCTGCCGTCGTGCAGTGTGTGGTGTATTGGGGCTCATCCCCGTGTGCTACCTCGTGTAGCTTTTTAGTGAGGCCTCACCGAGGTGGTGAGGGGTGGATGTAGGGTACCTGTCGTGGTCCCGAACCACCTAAAAAATCCTTGTGCATGTGTGATTGGTTGTGTGTTTGTTCCTTATCTTCTACCACCATTCATAAGATGGGTTATTGATTATCTTGTACATTGATGCTAAATTTGTCAACGTATACTGCTAGTTCAAATTGCCAACTCTCTATGTGTGATCTTGTCACTTGCATGTTCGGTGAGGTCTGATTAAGAAGCCTTCAAGTCTTTTTAATCGGCTATAATTTTTAGAGAGGGATCTATTCACCCCCTCTAGATCTGTGCCACTACACTGTGGGACCCAACACGTTTGATTTGATTACTTACACCGATGCGATTTATGTCGGATGTATTGTAGATCGCAAAAGTACTAGCGGGTATTGTCAGTTTTTTGGTGGGTGCCTAGTCTCATGGGCCTCCAAGAAATAACATTTAGTAGCTCTCTCAACGGCTGAGGCTGAATATGTAGCCGCCGAAGTTGTGGAGCCCAAGTACTTTGGATCAAAAATCAATTGCTTGATTTAGATGTTGAAATGAAATGTGTACCAATCTTGTGTGATAATACCAGTGCAATCAGCTTGTCAAAAAATCCTGTTCAACATTCTAGGACAAAGCATATTGACATTCGACATCATTTTCTGAGAGATCATATAGGAAGATGGGTCTTTGAATTGAATTTCATTCACACACATAATGAACTAGCTGATATTTTCACAAAACCCCTAAACCAGGATCAATTTATCAAGATGAGAAGAGAACTTGGGATGTGCAAGGGTGAGAGCATACATACATAGGTCTGCACTTAGGATAAGAATTGCATTTGTAGAAACTCAAATGCATCAAGGGTAGATTAACATGCATATTGTATGTACTTACTTTTAATATCTTGTGTGTTCACGTACACTCCCGCATGCTTGAATGTATTTATATATATAGCCCTCCTTGAAAAATATTTCTAAGGCCAGATATTCCTTGGCTAAATAATTGTGGACCCAATGATGCCAGACCTAAGGCACCTTCTGAGGGGGAGTTAGAGAACCTTCCTCATATCTCCATATCTTCTCTTTCTCTCCACTTCATGTTGTTGGCTCCAATCATAAGGTCGGATGATGGTCCCTATACAAAAAAAAAAGAAAGAAAAGAAAAAGAAACAAAAAAAATACAAAATGGGGATTTTTTTGGGCCCTATCGGTCAACCATCGCTCCTACACCGATCGACCGGTGGCGGAAAACCGGCCCAGTCGGACCACATCTGAACCCTTTTTTAAGGGGTCCTAAAATCCCTTTCTCTCATTCTAACACTCCCATTCACTTTCCAACACCTTCCCCCAACCCTAGAACACCCAAACTCCACCTCTCAAGCCCCTAAACCTCATCTTTCCTCCACCCGCACAAGATTCGGCGTGTTCGTCATGATTTCGGGAAGAACTCTGTTTGGCCGTTCGTGCATTCGTGGAGCTACTTCCTAGGTTCCAGGCAGTGGAGAAGGCTTTTGCAAGCCATTGGTGTGTCATTTGGTTCAACCTCCTCCCCCAAGACGAGAGCCATTCTTTCAAGGGTTTCCACCGGGTTTGCTAGTTCGGGATGTCGCCTAGACGGAGCTCTCGGTGCTCTGCCTAAGGGGAAGCTAGTGGCCAGAGATGAGAGGCCCCGGCTCCTCCACCACAGCGGGCACCTGCACCTCATCGTGCACCTCGGTTGCTTCCTCGTCCTATTATCGACCCTCGACTGGTCGACTTCAATGAGGTGAACGAGCTTTTGCCCGATTTATGTGCTGTCTTTGAGACTCAACCAGGTTGGACTGATTTTGTCACTAGGTATACCCGATATTACCCCAATCTAGTGCAGCAGCTTTATTGGAATTTGATCGAAAGGAATGAGGAATTATTTATAGTTGTTCATGGGGTTGGGATTCATATCACTCCCGATCTATTTGAGCGGGGATTAGGAGTGGTGGCTAGAGGAGCCGACATGGTTTTTGGTCATGGTGCTGTTGAGGAAACCTTTTTTGCTATGACCATTTGTGATTACGTGCATGGTGTCAACAACTTAATTATTTTGAATGCAAATCATTTTCCACCATTGCAGCGTATATTGAACCATATGTTTACATCTCTCATTTATCCAAAAAGTGGCAGTAGAAATGAAGTGACAGAGGTTCACAAGTTCCTATTTTACAATGTTATGAATGTGATTCAATTCAACATGGGTCGCCTCATGACGACTCTCATTGGATCTTGCCGAGCCAATTTGCGGCGATCTTTGCCTTATGCCTCACAGTTAACCGACATATTCATCCATGCTGGGATCAATTTGGCAGATGAACAATTCATTTATGTTCGATAAGATGATATATATAATAAGCATAAGATCTTTACATATTTTGGATATTACTATGGTCCCGATGGTGAGTTACGCCGGGATGTGCCTATTTATGGAGAAGAAGTTGATAGTGAGGACGAGCAGGAACAAGAGTAGCAGCAGGATCAAGGGGATGTCCCCCCTCAAGTTCAGGCTGAGGACCAGCCTCCGCCACCTTCACCTCACCACATGCATCTGGAGATGCCTCCTCCATCACAATACCATTATGGAGAGTTTTCTACTCAGGGGGCCGGACAGCATCCTTGGGTATACTATGAGACTTTTGACAGGCGGTTCACTGGGCTAGAAACTCGGGTGGACGCCTTTGGGGAACAACTCTCTACCTTTGGGGAAACTATTGCAACCATGGGCACTATGCTAGAATCTTTACCAAAGCATTCTCACTCCTTCTCCACAGCTTTGGATTCCTTAGCCACTCAGATGCACACTCTCTCCACCAACATGACCACCCTCACCCAAAGCCATGAAGATTCACATGAGGCTTTTCATGCTATGAACTGAGTTCTCCTGAATATGCAGCGCCGTGACTATGATAGGGATCAACAACTGACCCATATCCAACACCACCTTCAGCATCACGAACACATATTTGCGGATATTTGGCAGCGCCTTGGCCATGTGCCTCTCCCTCCACCAGACGCCTCGCCTCCTGCAGATGACCAAATGAAGACGTCTCTTTGTTTCCTACCTCCAGTCTGTGTCCTTTCATCTTGTGTCTTTTGGGTCCCCCTTCATCTATCCTATCCCCTTTTGATGATGCCAAAGGGGGAGAAGTAGTAGTGCATGGTATATATTTATATATGTCAGTATGTTCGTATGTTTGCATGCATGATCATGTGAGGATCTTTTGTGTCAATTCTGCATTTGTTGTTTTGTCACATGTGTCTAGAGTCGTGCATTCATTCTCGCATCAATGTATCTTGTAATGAAATGATGAAATGAATGCAACTGGTGTTTGATCTCAAATGGTTGGCTTTTGTGTCTCATTTCTTTTCTATCTCGGCAAATAAATGTTGAATGGTTGCGTGTTTTGCTTGGCTTGATGCATAATGAAGAATGACATGGTTTGATGCATTACACATATTGTTTATCAAGGCATGCCATTACTCTTCTAATCCAATGTTTTGTCATCATCAAAAAGGGGGAGATTATTGAGTCTCTTTGAGTAATTGTGATGATTTTGATGATAACAAAACCTTGAACTCTGTTTTTCATCTCATGACATGTCAAGTAATCATGAGTATGTTTTGAACGTGTTTAAGGCCACCTTGTGTAATGCGAATAGCTTAAATGTGAGATTTAATATGAAGCTCAAATGGACATCTCCAAATGAATAATCAAAGCACGTATTCAAACTTAACCCATCTTAACGTTGCCCAGAAGGATTTCAAACCAGCTCATTTAATATGGACTCTTTTGAAAAGCACAAGTCCTCAATGTTTAGATACAATTCAAGCACTAAACGATGCTATTTTACAGGTTTTTCAGATTTCGGTCGACCTGGCCAGCTTGGGCGGTCGACCTAATCTCTCATAGATGAAAACTCTGGAAAATTACAGGTTTCAGTCGACCACCCACCCTAGACCAGTCGACTGGTTTTCCCAGCGCTGAAAAGTTCAAACTCTGTAAATTTTCAGTCGATCGCCCCCTCCTGCCGGTCGATCGCCAGTTTCAAGGCAGCTATTGTTGACTTGTGTTCTTCAATGTGGGAAGGCCATTTGATTGGGTTTGTTTAATCCCAAAGTCACCAGACTTGCTATGATTTGTGGATCTGGTTCTTGGCTTGTCCCTTGACCATCGAAGATCTATAAAAACATCTCATTGGGGCCAAAAACCCTAATCACTCAAGGAAGATTAAAGAGGCTATCAAGGGGAGAAAGAGTGTTGGCACTGTAGCTCCATGAATAGTGTTTCGGGGAAGAAATTCTTCATCCATCTCCAAGCTATCAAGATCATTTGCAAGCCATTCAAGTGAAGATCAAGCTGTGGAGGAAGCTTCATTCAAGATCATCTTCATCCATTAAGGGGGAGCTTAAATATGTGTTTTTCATTATGTGTTTCTCCCTTATTTTTCATCAAGCTTCAAGTGTGTGATCTTATACTTTTAAACACTTATGTGTGTGTGGATCTACGCTGATCCGTGTGTGTGTGTGTGTGTGTGTGTGTGTGTGTGTGTGTGTGTGTGTGTGTGTGTTTCTTGTAGTTTTCACATATCCTTGTGATTCAGTGTGTGTGCACCTTCGTGGGAGTTCCAACTTCTCACGTGTGTGTGTGTGTGTGTGTTTTGATCTTGTAATCATTTACAAGATAGTGTGGAATCCTCACAGATCGTGAGGGGTGGACGTAGGTTGCCGCTATTGCATCCGAACCACCTAAATATCATTGTCCATTGTGTGGTTTGTTCCTTCTCTTCTATCCCCATTCTGTGCAGCACACACGTAGATTATTTTGGTTGTATTGTTTGGGTTAGATCCAACTTAATTTATAATTCTCATATTAGATCTCAGGTATATTAAAAGGTGGGTTCGGATCGGCAAGGCAAACCTTGTCAGGAAGATAACATCTTGCGTGAGTTGAATCTTCAAATTTTTACCTCCGCCACCGTACCTAAGATCAGTTGAGTGTGATAGATTTTATTAGATCTAAGTGTTTACATATAGATCTAAATTTTCACTACGGATATTCTTCATACTTGTTTCATTTGGCCTAGAATTTTTTAAAAGTTTGTAAACACCCAATTCACCCCCCTCTTGGGTGTCATTGATCACGGGACTTCAAGTGTTATATTTTATATCATAATTTACATCACATTCATCACTTTTGAGCATCTAATGAGCATCGTTGTGCATTAATATGGCAAAAATCTCATTCTTACCATTAATTTGAGTATGCATGATTTTATCATCAATTTTGAGTCAAAATAGCAGTCTGAGAAATATTTTAGTAAATGCACAATTATTAAAACTTGTTTTGAAATGAAGAACATTGATTATTTTGAATTTTCTGAATTTTTAGAAATTTACGACAAAGCTCCAGGCGCCAATTAATGAACGACCTTATGAAAGGGCGCCCATTCAAGAAAATGCGACACTCTGAGAGCCGCCTATTCCCTTGACAAAAATGGAAGGAAAAAGGGCTGAAAAAAGAAAAGAAGAATGCGTGACTATGTATATAGGTGCACATTCATTTGATGAAAATAGAAAAAAATAGAAAAGCTAGAAAATAAAGAGGAATGAGCGACCGTTTACGCAGGCCCAGTTTCTTTGGAAAAGAATGAGCGGCAAACCAAGCAGGCGCTCATTCATTTGTTCGGAAAATCAGAAGAAAAATCAGAAAAAATGGAAAAAGAATGAGCGACTGTTTGCACAGTCGCCAATTCCTGATTTATGAAAAAAGAATATATCAAAATAGGGAAATAAAGAATTCGCGACCGTTTGAGTGGTCGCCCATTATGAATTGTGCGCCCTACCTCCAGTCACCATTTATAATTTGAAGTAGAAACAGAATCGAGCTGCCTTAATCGCAGTTATCTTCCTATTCTTGGACTTATCTCCTCTTGTTTGAGGAAAGGAGGACTCTAATCATGGCAAGATACCTATTTTGATCAATCCTTGATGCTGAAAAGTCGGATTTGAGCTAATCCTAAAGGGCCACGATTGTGAAAGTCTTTGTGCACTATAAAAGGCCACCGGGAGCCACCGTGGGACGATGTTAGCCTTTTTCTTAGCCTATTTTCATACTTTTCTAGTTATCTTTTTAAATTTCTTTCTTCTGAAAAGTTCTTTATTTTTAAGTTCTCTACAATTTCTTCATCTTCCTCTTCCTCTAATTCTCTCCCGCTTTCAATTTATTCTAAGTTTTTCAACGTTCTATCCTGGGTTTTTCACTATTTATCTGTACAAATCACCTCTGTTCTTCCCCAGTTTTCATCATCTTCTGATCTTCTTCTCCCTCTGTAATCTTCACAAAACTTCTTTCTCTTCCTTTGATCAATAACTTTTTCTTCTTCCACCTCTTCCAATTCTTGTTAGATTTAAAGATATTTTGATTTT
This sequence comes from Amorphophallus konjac, assembly GCA_022559845.1. Taxonomy (NCBI): domain Eukaryota; kingdom Viridiplantae; phylum Streptophyta; class Magnoliopsida; order Alismatales; family Araceae; genus Amorphophallus; species Amorphophallus konjac. The sequence continues at coordinate 290,070,869 of CM040125.1, read as the reverse complement.
TCTCTTGCTATATGTTTACCTTTATTTTACTATTTTTTAACTCCCTTCATCCTCTTCTATCTATCTTTCCCTCCTCTATTTTCTTCACACATCCCAAGGCGGATCTTCTTCCTTCAGTGCTCTAAAGGCGTCGTCTACTTCCAAAGCGGGGTGATCTCTTCGAAGGCTCGGCACGGAGATGGCGACGCTATTCTTCATCATCTTGGCTTTATTTCTTCCTCTTTTCCTTTAGATTAGTCAAGTTGTAATTTTAGTTTTTATAAAGTTGTACTCTTCCTTTAGCAATAAAAAATTCATTCTTTTGTACAATTGTTCTTTACTTTCTCTTTCTATATCATTCCTAATTCTCTTCTCAACCCTCTCATATTCTTTAGATAGGTTTATTTTCATGCACTTTTACTTTCCATTAGTTTAAACTCACTCAAACTTGGTTTTTAAAACATAAGGAATTTCCAACTTGCTTCAAAAAGAAATTTTCTTCTCCGTGGGATCGACCCGTTCTTATCACTCTACTTAGATTTTATATCTTTTTAGTGAGTGAGTTCGATTATTTTTTAAAATTATGGCACGGCTTTTAAATGACAAGTTAGTGGACATCAGCTAGCAAGATAATTAGAGCGCCACATTCAAAAATAATGTACACAACATCAAAGATAAAACCCTTAAATTTTATTACATAATATTCAAGGTTTACAATTGACACTGACTTTCTTGACACATGACTCATTAGACTCAAGAAATAGAAAATTACATAACATGATCAACTTCACCGCCTATTACAATGAATGATTCTATATTGACATAAGAGACTCATATAGACAATCATCTAGGGCTTTTCTCAATCTTCAATCACTCGCTCTCGGACCCATCACTTGAACGATCCAACTCTCGTCCACTAGAGCTTCCTGAAAATTAAAGGAAAGTAGGGAATGGGCGCACTCGCCCAGTAGGTATCTTCGTGTCAACATAACGACATTGTTTACATCATTAATGTTTTAGCTCTAGTAGGTAAGATAATGAGAGTGCGATAAAAATCATACTAACAACAAGTAGCAAGATATGAATGTAAAGAATGACATGATGTTTTAAGAATATATAATCATGATCTAGCATGAAAATAAGTTGGCCTTTCAATCACAAGAATGTACTTTTCATAACCTTAAGAAGGTTATGCACAAGAATGTCATGTAACAAGCATGTAACTAGAGTGTACTTTTCAAGCAAGCATGTATAATTTCATGAATTACCCTCATGGATTTTGCCAGTTTATAAAAAAATTACTCCCAGCGCAACTCGACACAAGTAATCATTATACCCCATGGTTCATAATATGTTTCCGGTCATCTTCCGAGGGGGCTAGACTAGAGCCCTTGGACACCGTCTGTGCCCGCCCTTGCGTCTTCAAGTTATAAATCGAGTTACTTTCATGAGAATATCAATAAGTTTGGTCAAGATTGTCAAATTCAATAATACAATTGAGGTAATTGTAAGCAAGGTAAGAACGTACCAAATTCTTGAAAAAGAGTTCAAGAATGAATTAAAAGGATGTTTTGCTACAGAAGGATTTCGATAGCATAACGACATCTTCATTAATTCCATAGTTCATTAATAACTTGATAAGTAATGCTTCAGATTTCAGACCATCAGAAGATCGTCTGAGATTGAACATGATCAACCCTTTGGTCAGACCTTCAGGTTGGACAGGATTTGACAGAATGCGGTTCAATGAGACTGCTATCTTGAGGTAGCAATTGAGTAGGGTCCGCTATCAGAAATCTGTCGACCAAGAGAAAGTCAGTTGACTTAATCAAGGGTCTGTCGACTAGAACAAGGAACATCGGTTGACTGAAACTATAAGTTTGGTCGACTGACAATATAGTCAACACGCTGGCAGATAGTGGTCGGTTGGCAGTCGCTACCAACATGTCACGTCCCGACGTGGAATATCGAGGTGCGACGAGTCGTAATCGTTTGTGTCGACCAGAGCATGCGTATAAGGGGTCCAATGACAAAGAAGATAACGACAAAGGATACTATTATTTCATCAAAATAAAATTTTACAACATCATTAAGCCTTAATAGGCAATAATACAACTTCCAATACGTAATTCTAGCAAGAACAACAAATTTAAACCTTGGTATCTAAGATAAATTTGGTTACCCTTTTCACTCTTTGATGGGAAACAACACCGGGCACTAACATTTTTATTTTACATTTATGTCCTTTTGTTTGTATTTATACCCTTGGCTAATTGGGTTTGTAATTGTAAGGCATTATAAGCCAAAGGGTTAGTCTTTAAAGTCATTGGGTTTCTATGTAAATTGCCAGTGGGTCCAGCAGGGTCCCCCACCCTCTTTTTCATTAGTCCACCTAGGTCCTAGGGCCCATGTGGGGCTGGTTCAAAGTCCAAGATTGCACTTAGACCAAGGGGGGACAAGGTGGAAGAAAATTTAAACTTGGACCAAGCAAAGTCCAAGATGCCTCCCCCTTATAATATAGTTTATTCCATGTTGTATTTTTATTTAATTTGACATTTGACCACATGGGGGAAGAAAATGCTATCTCTAGTTTACCCCTCCCCTCTCTCCCATGAAATTCCCAGCCCCCCACCCCTTGCCATTCTCTATATAAGCCTATGTATAGTGTCATTAGAGATTTTAATGAAGAATTAAGCATTTTTGCCAAGAGCAAGCCCAAGGGCACCCCTTTCTCTCTCCCACCCCCCTTTGCAGATGGAGTTCTGCAAATTTCTTGAGGTGTGAAGCCTTCTCTCCTCCCCCTCTCTGAGTGAGAAGCTCAGCACCACCGTCGCCGCCGCCATCGAGCTGCCGTCGCACCTCCACCGCCACCGCGTCGAAGTTCTGTCCAGATCAGGATAGAATGTTGAAGCCCGATTTTTATCTCCAAATCAGGAAATCTGATCGAGCTGCAATTTTGAGTGTTTGTTCTTCTTGTTATCCCCAGTCTCCATTTTAAATTTCGTGTCAATCAAAGGTCATTTAGTATTTTTTGTGTATGTTTTGTTCCACCCCTGACAGTCTGTCAATCAGCCGATCTGCAGGATAGAGTCTGGTTGTCGTATTTTTCCCCCACCCTTATATATCTCCATAAATCCCCAAAAAAAAATCATATGTGTTCCTCACTTACCCTCCTTCCACCTATACTTTTTCTAGAGTCTAGATCTATTATTTTCTTGTCGGTCAAATTTCAATTTCAGACCGATCTTGTTCTGTCCTGTGTGTCTGTAATTCTGAGTCAGAAGTAACAGCAAACCACAGTCGTTTTCATTTTCAAACCATTCACTTGATGGATCTGAAAATTTTATATGTTTTATCCCTCTAACTCCTCTATCCATAAGTACCACTTTTACGTCGATCCGACACCGGATCTGGCAGCAAGAAATCTTTTTGTGTTGGCATGCAGAGCAGATCCGAGTCCAGCCAACACAATCAATCCGGGAATTAATTCCTTGGAAAATACGCCGGCTCACCTTCGATGATCGCCGCTCCTGGAGGTCGATCGGCAACCCACCAGAAGCGTCCCCTTTAGTCGCCGCAGCAAGGAGTCGACCGGAAGCCGCTGTCCTAGTTGCTGAGTTCCCTTGCTGCACCAAGTAGGAACAGTACCGAGTCGGAACCGAATCGGACTAGCAGCCCGTCTCCGGCCCAAATTGTTGCCCGTCAACCCGAGTTCACTACTCCCGGACCCCATATTGTAGCCCTTTACCTCCTTGCGTGGAGTGGGCGATAAATTCATTTCTATAATTATTGTAATATTTGTACACCAGGAGTACGAGTTTGGCCAAGGTCGTCTTCCCCACGCGTGGAGGTATCGTGTCCGCTCCTCTTTTCGCATTTTGCTCAGTTCGTATATTTCTATATGCCGCTGCTTGAGTGTTAGAATACCTAGCTCGTTCCAAATTTTATCACTGCTGCGAGAGTGAGTGAGAGCATGACCCGTCCCGTGACTCAATCCGAGTACACGCGGAAAAGTCGATACCCGAGACTCATTGCCGATTTCTCAACCGCGCACGGTCCCATGTTTCCCTAGCATAGGGACGTCCGCGAGCTAGAGTCCCAGGTTCGCTGTCCGTCCCGCATCAAATTGGTATCAGAGCGGAAGGTTGAGTCTAGGGTAGTCGTTGTTTAAAATAAAAAGAGAGAGTCTAAGTCTAAGTCGGCCCAAGGTTGCATTTGCATTCCGTTATCCGGTATATAAAAAGGTGTTGTCTGAACGTTAGGTTACACCTATCGGGAAGGTGATTCACTCGCGTGAGAGGATCTTCGGATCCTACAACTCCGCCAGGTACCAGATATGGGTTGAGTCTAGGTTTGTAGTCGAGTCCACATTTTTACCCTTTTCACTATTTCGAGTCGGGTCTAGGTGTTTTAGTTTGCATAAGCTTTGCATATAACAACGAAAACAAAAAAAAATGCCAATGCATGCCCACTCCTAGGGGAACCAATTCCCATCTTACGTGTAACTATGGCCAACCCATGTACCCCGATCAGACCCGTCCAAGGCAACAACTCCGTGATTGAGTACATTCGGGACTATGATAAGTATCGGTTGGAATATGGAGTTGGATAGGAGAGCACCACGACCGCCTTTCAGTTTCGGAGAGGTTTACGGCTTCACTTCCAGTTTGAATATCTTTGCCGCGACGCATTCACTCTAGCGCAGTCTTATTTGGTCGAGCTAGAGGTTGAGCCTTTCGAGGCAAGGTTTGATGCCGCCCTTCGGCGAGCATCTACCTCTCAGCCGAGTCCCGAACCGGTCGGACAGCCTACCCCACGGCCTCCACCACCCCAGCTGGGGAACCCTTCTTCTAGAGCTCCATTGCCACCCACGTCCGATCATCATCCGGAGCCACCTCATTCGGAGTTACTGCCTTTGGAGCAACCCGTGTTTCTAATGGAAAAGCTACTCATCGCCGAGCCACTACTTAGTTGGCTCAAGATAGGCTTAGTCCCTAGACCGCCTTGCTACCCACCCATGGACCCAACACTCCCAGTAGTCCCCATTAACTCCTTTCACACCACTTTCCAGTCCTTTTGCTTCATAGAAAGTGTGAAGGGTCTACTAAGGACTTTAGAATGTCAATGGGAGCTGACATATATGTTGGTCTTAGGGTCTGACCAACCCTATAGTCATAGCTTCATGCTCCCGGCTTTGGGGTCTATTACCTCGGTGTACACCTTGGGTCATATCACCACCGAGGTCCTATTGTTCTTCCCCATTCCCGATGAGCTTGAACTGGCCCCCTCTTACGGTATTGTCGTCCCGAGATAGGACCCATATCTAATCTATGAGATCACCGTCCCTCTTACCATAATGAATGAAGGTGACCACCTACACCTTCAAGAACTCCAGACATGGGACTGTGACATGTGGGAACCCAATTCGAGGGGTCATACTTTCTTTGATCCCTTCGACCCATTCCCAAGTGAACCACTTGACCCACCACATTTACTCCAATTTTTTGAGGGAGTCCACTACCACACCCCTTCCCCACGGGCCAGTCCACCTACACTCAGCCAGGGGTCAATGCCACGGTCTTCATATAGGGGTGACGAAGAAGGAGTATTCGACTCTCCTAGCCCACCCAAGTATCCCAAATCCAACAGGCAGCCACATGCTAGGGACATATTAGGATGTCAAGGAGTCCCCCATTCCGTCAACCATCGATTGCATCTAGTGTTTGCATGGAACACATTCGGATGTCCTGGTCCACCATTGCATGTGTATGGGTCGGACTAACAGTAGGTTTGTTTAGGGTCATGTGTGAGTCTTTGTTTCGTACCGTTTGTCTGTCGAGTGCATAGTGAGTCTGCATGCATCGAGTCGAGTTGGTCTCATGTCAGCTCGCATTGTCAGTCCCTTTCGAGTGTGAGGCAAGTCGGTTCTATTGCGTACGTTGTAGACTTGTCAGAATTTTGGATCAGCTCTACCATTCTATGTCTCGGATCTAGTCACATCAAGGGACCCAACAGTGATTCCTAGTGAGTCATTGAGCCGTCTCCTTCCATTGAGAGTGACCCCACCCCGGAGTGTCCACCTCTAGCCTCATTCCCTAGTAGCGTGAGCATATCGAATATATATGGGATGAGCAGGTGACGACTACTTGGAGTGGAGCGTACTCCGCTCTTCCAGGTTCGGTGACAGATCTGCAGGAGCCACACGAGCAGTCGCAACCCTTACTCTATGGGGTCGAGTTCTTCCCACCCGGGGAGAATTGATGGGAATCAACACCGGGCACTAACATTTTTATTTTGTATTTGTGTCCTTTTATTTGTATTTATACCCTTGGCTAATTGGGTTTACAATTGTAAGGCATTATAAGCCAAAGGGTTAGTCTTTAAAGTCATTGGGTTTCTATGTAAATTACCAGTGGGTCTAGCAGGGTCCCCCACCCTCTTTCCCATTGGTCCACCTAGGTCCTAGGGCCAATGTGGGGCTGGTTCAAAGTCCAAGATTGGACTTGGACCAAGGGGGGACAAGGTGGATGAAAATTTAAACTTGGACCAAGCAAAGTCCAAGATGCTTCCCCCTTATAATATAGTTTATTCCATGTTAGATTTTTATTTAATTTGGTCATTTAACCACATGGGGGAAGAAAATGCTATCCCTTATTTACCCTTCCCCTCTCTCCCATGAAATTCTCCGCCCCCCACCCCTTGCCATTCTCTATATAAGCCTATGTATAGTGTCATTAGAGATTTTAATGAAGAATTAAGCATTTTTGCCAAGTGTAAGCCCAAGGGCACCCCTTTCTCTCTCCCACCCCCCTTGCAGATGGAGTTCTAAGAATTTCTTGTGGTGTGAAGCCTCCTCCCCTCCCCCTCTCTGCGTGAGAAGCTCAGCATCACCGCCGCCGCCGCCATCGAGCCGCCGTCGCACCGCCACCGCCACTGCGTCGAAGTTCTGTCCAGATTAGGACAGAAGGTTGAAGCCCAATTTTTATCTCCAAATCAGGAGATCTGATCAAGCTAAAATTTTGAGTGTTTGTTCTTCTTGTTATCCTCAGTCTCCATTTTATATTTCGTGTCAATCAGAGGTCATTTAGTATTTTTCCCGTATTTTTTATTCCACCCCTGACAGTCTGCCAATCAGCAGATCTGCGGGATCGAGTTGGGTTGTCATATTTTTCCCTCACCCTTATACATCTCTATAATTCCCCAAAAAAAATCATACGTGTTCCTCACTTACCCCCCCTTTCACCCATAATTTTTCTAGAGTCTAGATCTAGTGTTTTCATGTCGGTCAAAATTCAATTTCAGACTGATCTTATTCTGCCCTGTGTGTCTGTAATTCTGATTCAAAAGCAATAGTAAACCATTGGTACAAGTTTTGCCCTCTGAGTCATTTGAGTGGATCTTAAATTTTTATATGTTCTAGCCCTTTGAGTCCTCTATCCATTGGTACAAGTTTTGCGTCGATCCAACTCTGGATCTGGCCGCAAGAAATCTTTTCGTGATGGCGCGCAGAGCAGATCCGAGTCCCGCCAGCACAATCAGTCCGGGAATTAATTCCTCAGAAAATACGCCGGCTCACCTTCGGCGACTGCCGCTCCTGGAGGTCGATCGGCAACCCACCAGAAGCGTCCCCTTCAATTGCCGCAGCAAGGAGTAAACCGGAAGCCGCCGTCCCAGTTGCTGAGTTCCCTTGTTGTACCGAGTTGGAACAGTACCGAGTGGGAACCGAATCGGACCAGCAGCCCGTCTCCGGCCCAAATTGCTGCCCGTCAACCCGAGTTCGCTACTCCCGGACCCCATATTGTAGCCCTTTACCTCCCTGCATGGAGTGGGCGATAAATTCATTTATGTAATTATTGTAATATTTGTACACCTGGAGTACGAGATCGGCCGGGGTCGTCTTCCCCACGCCCGACGCGTGGAGGTATCGTGTCCGCTCCTCTCTTCACATTTTGCTCAATTCGTATACTTCTATATGCCGCTGCTTGAGTGTTAGAATACCTAGCTCATTCTAAATTTTATCACTACTGTGAGAGTGAGCGAGAGCGTGACCCGTCCCGTGACTCGATCTGAGCACGGAAGAGCTGAGTACCCTTAACTCATTGCCGGTTCCTCAACCGCGCACGGTCCCATGTTTCCCTCACTTAGGGACGCCCGCGAGCTAGAGTCCCAGGTTCACTGTTCCGTCCCGCATCACTCTTGCTCGGCCCCATTTGTTTGGGGTTCATTATCGGAACTACCTGAAACATTAATCGAAAACGCAAGGTGAGTGAAACGCTCATTAGGGTTTATATCTCTATACCAGGCAACTTTAAGTAATTAACAGTTTAGATAAAGTTACCGTGTTATGCAGAGAAACGTAATTAAAACCTGGAACATGAATAAGAAAGAGAGTAAAGGAATGCAAGTAATTGGAATCATAAGTAGACAAGGTATCAAGAGTAAAATTCAAGTGGAGACAATCATGTAGTAAATAAGTATAGTCATGGAATTGGCCATTTCACGCAAGCATGTACAAGTCAAGTATTTTATGTAATTCAAGTACTTTCAAGTATTCAAACAAGTCAAGTATTTCATGAATTGTGGATTGTCAAAAATGAATCTTGCACGCATGTTTCGGTGCAATGCCACACCAGGTCAATAATAGCTCCCATGGGCACAAGTACTTTCGGGCACTCCCCCCGAGGATCAAATCGGGCCTCGTTAATGCCAGACATTGTGGTTATGGATCATAGATCCTAAGTATATTTAGACATCCACATAGTATGTATGGCCAATGAATTTCAAGGTGAAGCCCATGAAATAAAGTACAAATCTAGCAAAATTTTTCATTCAAGGAACAAGTAGTGTAAAAGCATAAGTAGTTATAAGAGAAGTTCAAGAATGATTTAATCATCATATTTAATGACATTACGTCGATAAAAGAAATGGATTAACGGCCATTGCACGATTGGCTCTCATGGAAAACCTTCTTAAACAGGTTTTGATCATGTTTTTCACAGTCGGGTGCTTAGCTAGAAACCCAAAGAGTCACGGCCAGGTAAAAGGTGGGACAGTGGGAGGTTCTCCACATATTCATGAGGTCCTAATTAAGTAACCACTTAAACACAGTAACATGGTAACATGGAAATCGTTAGACTCGTATCGATCAAGGTTATGCAACTAAGCCCATGTAGTTTTAACAGATAATATCTACTCCATTTAACATGCTAGAAAGATAATATAATCATGGAGGTCAAGGATATCATGAAGGTAACTCGAACTAGGAAATGAATATAAGCTCAAGGAGTAGAATCATTATCTTCCATATACTTAACTTAATCGTGTGTGGATTTAAATGACATGCAGCATAACATGACTTGGAACTTAAGATTTAACATATCTAGCATGCTAGATGATATATTGGTTCAAAACATCACGATCGTGGCGGAGATCGGGCATCCGGAACACGGTCTAGAAAGACACCTTGATCCGAGACGGATCTTCCGACGCTTTTAAAAAAATCTCGATTAAAACCTCATATCCAGTGGTTTAGACCGCTCCATGGCTTGTATTACTGTCAAAGACATCTGGAAATAACAGAACGATGGTTTGCTCTTTTTTTTTTGGCACCGTGATGAACCGGGGGGTTCACTGAGAATGCAACCAGCAAGAGGCCGCCATATTCAGAAGACGGTCTTGAGGGGACCACTATCATTAAAATAAATAAATATAGTTTTTTTAAAAAATATCACATGAAGGCGTCCACTGTAGGGGACGCATCAAAAAGAAGGCGTCAATGGGTACTGACGCGGCTAACATTTCTCACATAAAATAATAGAAAAAACTATATTTTTATTGGTAAAGAACACGTCTAGAGATGATGACACGTTCAAAAGAAGACGTCCATGTGCTTGACGCGTTCATAATGACATATTATTTTTTTGAAAATGAGTACTAGAAGCCGGTCTGTCAAAGACCGCTATCTGAAGTAGCTGTTTCTATTGGACCGTTTTCAAAAGTCGAAATGATGATACCTCTTCAATAAAATGGCTCTAGCATGCTTAATACTCAATAACAATTGGGCAAAATGGTATAGAATCAAAGTAGACATGTATCTACACCTAATTAATGCATCAATTTAAATTTAGCCTGAGAGAATACCTACCTTAGATCGAATCAAAGAGGAAGAAGCAAAAACGGGATGAACGCCCAAGAACTCCCTTTCTCCTTCAAATCACACCCCCAAAACGCCACCAATCTCTTCCTCAACATAGCAAAGGCCTAGAGGGTGATTAGAGGGGCCTATTTATAGGAAAAATCTGACCCAAAAAGTCAAGATTCTTTTACCCAAAAATCAAAATTCTCCACCTCCGAATTTAATGTTCTTGGCACAAAATTTAAACTTTCCACTAGCCTAGCTTTAATAGGGTGGAAAAACATGGGCAAAAGGCCAAAACTAAGATGGGCTGTGATGTAAGGTTTGAATTTTGTGACAATCTTCTAGAATTTACACTAATTTAATCATATAAGATGGTGTTTAACATGTGCTGTAAATTTTAACCCTATTTAGACCATTAACCTATAATCCAACCCATTAACGGTTATCTAATGGCCCAATTGTTAATCATAATCAATTCTAGGGAATTTAATTAGGTCTCCTATAAATTTTTTGAAATTTGAAATATTTAATTTTAGTTTATTTCAAGAAAAATTCAATTATCTAGTTTATTTTATATAATAACAATATAATTTCATCATTTCATAAATATTATAATTATTTAATTAAATTTAAATATTTATTTATCTAGTTATTTATTGGGTTACTACATCCTCTCCCACTTAAAAGAATTTGGTCCTCCAAATTCACATCACGCAATTGTAATTTAAAAATCCAAATAGAGGGGGTCAAAATTCTAACCTGAGATCAAATCTGGATAGTTCTTCTTGATTGACTCCTCTAATTCCCAGGTAGCTTCCTCGAATCCATGCTTTCTCCATTGGAATTTTACCATTGGTATGGCCCTATTCCTCAGCTGGTGTAATTTTTGATCTAATATCTTGATCGGTCTTTCTTCATAAGATAAACTCTTTTGTAGCTTCAAGTCATCAAATTAAATCACATGCGAAGGATCATACACATATTTCCTCAGCATGGATACATGAAATACATCGTGAACACTAGCCAATTGTGGAGGCAAAGCCATCTTGTATGCCACTTCCCCGATTCTTTCTAAAATCTCAAAAGGGCCAATAAACCTTGGACTCAATTTCCCTTTGACACCAAACCTTTTGATTCCACGTGTGGGTGAGATTTTTAGAAAAACATGCTCCCCCACTTTGAATTCAAGGTCTCTTCTTCTATTGTCGGCATAACTCTTTTGTCGTGATTGAGTAATTTTCAGCTTTTCCCTACTCAACTGGATATTGTGAGTTATTTCTTGAATAATATTAGGACCCATCAATCCTTTCTCTCCAACCTCACTCCAACATAGAGGTGATCTACAACTCTTGCCATATAGTGCTTCAAAAGGTGCCATTTGAATGCTAGACTGATAACTATTATTATATGCAAATTCAATCAAAGGGAAGTGCTCATGCCAACTTCCACCAAAATCTATCATACAAGCTCTCAATATATCTTTGATAATCGGATTCATCCTCTCAGTTTATCCATCTGTCTGAGGGTGAAAAGTCATGCTAAATTTTTGCCTAGTACCCAAAGATGATTGTAAACCCTTCCAGAAATGAGAGGTGAATCTTAGATCTCTATTCGAAACAATAGAAGTTGGAATACCATGCAGCCTCACAACCTCCTTGACATAAAGTGCAGCTAGAACATCCACGGTCCATCTACTTTTGATGGGCAAGAAGTGAGCGGAGTTAGTTAATCGGTCCACAATCACCCATATAGCATCCAATCAACTTCGGGTCTTCGGCAATCCAACAAAAAAATCTATACCAATACTATCCCATTTCTACTCCGATATTTCGAGGGGTTTCAGCTTCCCAGCTGGTTTGAGATGTTCGGCTTTAACTTTTTGGCAGACCAAACATCGGCTCACGAATTTGGCTACCTCTCTTTTCATGTTAGGCCACCAAAATGTTCTTTTTAGATCTTGATACATTTTTGTGGCACCAGGATGAATGGTGTACCTTGATCGATGTGCCACCTCCAAAATTTTGTCCTTGATGGTAGAACAATCAGGCCCACAGGTTCTTCCTCGGAAAAGAATCCTTCCATCATCCGCCAAACGGAAATCCGGTCGTTGATCTAATTTCTCTTTAATTTCAACAATCAACGGATCATCATCTTGCAACTCTTTGATTTCTGAGAGTAACTTGGGTTGGAGTCTAATATTTGCAATCAAGACTCCATCTCCCTTCTCTTCCACATTGAGGTCTAAGCTCGCCATTTGCTCTAACAAATGATATTCTTTAATCCTTAGACTTGATAATAATGCCATCGGCTTTCGACTAAGAGCCTCTACTACGGCATTACTTTTTCCTAGATGATACTGTATAGAGAAATCGAAATCCTTCAAGTATTCCAGCCACCTTCTTTGTCTCATATTGAGTTCTTTTTTAGAGAAAAGGTACTTGAGGCTCTTGTGGTCAGAATACACAATAAATGCCTCACCATAGAGATAATGCCGCCAAATCTTCAAGGCAAAGACTACAGCCACCAGCTCTAAGTCATGCACGGGATAATTCTCCTCGTGCTTTTTCAATTGCCTTGAGGAATAAGCAATTACCTTGCCTTGTTGCATCAATACACAGCCCAGCCAATTCTAGATGCATCAGTATAAACTTCAAATCCTCCTCTTTCAGTAGGTAATGTGAGTATAGGAGCAGTAGTCAAATAATCTTTCAAAGTCTGGAAGCTCTTCTCACATTCCTTGGACCATATATAAGGAGTCTCCTTCCTTGTCAATCTTGTCAAAGATATAGCAATCTTGGAGAAATCCTTAATAAATCTTCTATAATATCCTGCCAATCCCAAGAAGCTTCAAATTTCGATCATGCTAGTAGGTCTCTCCCAGTTCTTTACAGCTTCGACCTTTGAAGGATCGACCATAATACCCTTCTGGGAAATTATGTGACCTAAAAAAGAAACTTCTTCTGGCCAGAAATCACACTTGCTAAGCTTAGCATATAGTTTGGGATCTCTTTGTAATTGTAAGGCTTTCTTGAGATGTTCTTCATGCTCCATCTTGGAATTGGAGTAGATCAAAATGTCGTCAATAAAGACTACCACAAATTGATCAAGGTATGGCCTGAATACACTGTTCATCAACTGCATAAATACTGCAAGTGCATTGGTTAGGCCAAAAGGCATAACAATGAACTCATAGTGTCCATACCTGCTATTGAATGCCGTTTTGTGAATATCTCCTTCCTTGATCTTCAATTGATGATAACCAGATCTGAGATCAATTTTTGAAAAATATCGAGCTCCAGAAATCTGGTCAAATAGTTCATCAATTCTTGGCAATGGATACTTGTTCTTGATTGTCAGTTGGTTCAATTGCCGATAGTCAACACATAATCTCATTGACTTGTCCTTCTTTTTGACAAATAGGACAGGGGCTCCACAAGGTGATGTACTTGGTCAGATAAATCCTTTCTCCAATAACTCTATCAGTTGTTCTTTCAACTCCTTCATTTCAACAGGGGACATCCGATACGCAGCCTTAGAAATAGGTGTAGCTCCCGGGATCAAATCAATAGAGAAGACCACTTCTCTCTCCAGAGGAATACCAGGCAACTCATCCGTAAGTATATCAGAATAATCTCGAACGATAAGAATATCCTCCAGATTGGATTCCTTATACTCGGGCATAATAATAGAAACTAAGAAAGCCGCACAACCCTTCTTCAATAATTTATCAACTTTAAGGGCCGAAATAAGGGATAGGTGTCTAGAAGGCCTGACACCAGAAAATAAGAGGTTGGGGTACTCACTAAAGGTCACCATACCCAACTTGCAGCTAACACTAGCACTGTGTGTAGATAACTAGTCGGCTCCCAAAATAATATCATATCCTTCCATCTCCATGCATACTAAGTCAGCAGGTAGGTTGCAACCGCTAACTAGACCTTCGCTAGCAGGGTAGAAATATTTAATCTCCGACCCCGCTCCAATAGTAGTAGTAATACCAAGTTTGGATTCTAACGGAACGGGCCTCATAGGTAAAATATCAACAAAGCTCTTACATATGAATGAATGGGTAGCTCCAGCATCAAATAAAATAGAGGCGGGCTTTGAGCAAATAGAAATAGTACCTTCCACAATGCCTCCTTTGTTAGGTCCCTTGGGTGCAACCGGATCTAGAAGGGGGGGTTGAATAGGTCGGGTACAAACTTAGCCTAATTAAAAACTTAGCTGATTAAAACAAGAACCATTGTTGTAGCATAAATAAAACACTTGAGCTCAGAGCATAGTAGATTCAGCAAGTGTAGTTCTAGGGCTAGAGCAAAAACAACAAATATAAACCGATGAGGTCGATGCACCAGTTAAGAGAGGTCGACGCACCTTCAGCTTAACAGAGTTGCTGAGGTCGACACACCTTCAAGGAGTCCCATATAGACATGCGAACAAGTGGAACACAAGTGTTCCTATTGGGTTATGTAGAACTGGATATAATGGAGGCATCACCCGTGACTCCCTTTGGCTCGGGTCTTCCTCACACTCCGACGTCATTTGAGTTCGGGCCTCTCTCTATAAAGGCCCAATTATCCATTTTGTGCTTTCTATTTGAGTCATTTGATGTAATTTTCATTTTACTTGAGTCATGTCCCTAGGACTTGTGTTTATTTCTTTAAGTTTGAGTGTCATTAGGTGGTTTAGTTAGCTATTGGGCCCAATTCATTGGGCTTGGCCCAAGGGCACCCCCCTACCCCCTCGGTTATTTGTCATTGAGTCAATTGTCAGGGTCTTATTGTAAAATGTGGGTTGCCTATATATAGGGCCCCATTCCCTTCATTTTGAACTAATGAATCAATGCCAAAATTTCAAATTGAGAGTTCCAATTGATTAGTTTAGTGGAGAGAATCCTATAGTGGGTGAGAAGCCCTAGGGGAGAGATTCTCCACCCCCATCTCTCTCTCTCTCTCTCTCTCCCTCTCTCACTTTCTCTCTCTATAGTTTGCCCCCCTCTATCTCTCTTCCACCTCCCAACCACCTCCACCCTCCCACCTACCCCATTAAGGCCTCCCCACTTCCCACCACCCTCTTTACTCCACCCCCTAGTTCCAAGGGAGGATACCCCCCAATCCACATTCCACCCTCCAACCACCAACCACCCCTCCTCTTTCCCACACATTTTTCCTTCTTCCCCATGCAACCTTCCACCTCCCAAGACCCATTTGAAATTTGAAAACACTTCCCTCCAAGTGCTTTGGCAGCCGCTCTCCCCTTCCGATTATGTTAGGTCGCCCCATTTCCCTCCACTCTCCATCACCCATTTGCACCCCCAGTCTCCTTCTCACTTGCTGAACCCTGTGCCCTCCCCCTCTTTCTTCACCTTCCCAACACCATTAGCACCCTTCCATCCCTCCCACACACTCCCTCCACCATTCCCCACCTCCCCTTCACCTTATAGTTCTTTCTTCCTCTTCTTCTTCTAGGTCATTGGAAGCTATATTCAAGTTGCAGCTGGCAGTCCACAAGTTGCAGGTGAACCAGCAGCTTGCAGCTGCCACCACGACCACCTACCTGAGAATCTGAAGGTCCAAGAGGTATCCACGAAAGCGTCTGCCTGCCTTCTTCGCTACGGCGGTGGTTTCATCCCCATCCGAGCACCGTGCTGATCAGGAGGTCGTTTCTCCCTTGACTGCGCAAAACTGCTCTGGCAGAAGACCAGAACCGGAGTGGAAGATCTACAGCGGCCAACCTCCTGGGAATCTGAGCAGGAGTTCTTCATGAATGATCTTCTACTCTGAGTCTTCTTTCATCTTCAAGAAGCATAGCTCAATTTGGCATCCGGAACCAGAAGTTATCAATTTACCCTCCCTGGGTGCGCGGTTCTGCCTCCCCATAGTATGCACCGACCTCTCATCCGTTATCAGAGTCCACCCATCTTCTCCGACATCGTTTGGATTCCCCGCCAGTTTTACTTCGAAGAGGAATCGTCAATGGTTCCAACGAATCTAGAGGCACCTGATTCGGAGTTCGGGAGCGGTCGTGGCATCCTCTTCTTCCTGCTGTTGGAAATCTGAAGCAGTCAGTTCCGAGAAGCTGCCACCCTGTTCGAGCCTTTACCCAAACCAGCATCGGCAGCAGAAGAAATCAAAAAAATTCAGGACCCTTCCAGTTCCAGTTACAAAGAGTTCCCCACTAGTCCTGCCTTCAGAAAAATTCCAGATCAGGATCTGCGGCCTCAACTCTGTCTATCTGTCCCCTATCGCAGAGAGCAGGCAGAATCGGCTTCGCCATCTTTTCTTTGCTTTTACCCCAAGCTCCCCCCCCCGCTTGGTCGGCTGAAGGCCCCTCCCTGTGTGGAGGTAGTTTTGGTTGTAATATCGATTAACCCCCACCCCAAGGTCCCCCTCCTGCGAGAGGTGTAGTGTTGTAATTGATTGAACAGGTCAAGCTGCCCCGACGCGGTGTGTGGGGATCCACTCGCCTCCCCGCTCGCCCTCGTCTCCGAGCGGGACCGGTTTCTTTAGACCAGTCGAGTAAGTGCTCAAACCTAACTTCAATTTAGTGCTTGTCTTTCAATATTAGTTCTTAGTTCTGCTGGCCGTGAGAGTGAGAGCTCGATCCTCAAACCCCATTGCTTTGAGTGATCACCGTGGGGAAGAGTGTAGCCGGTGCCTTCGGCACTTTGTCGGCCCCATTGAATTGGGCCTCCACACCTTTGGGAATAAACTTTGGCCTTGCTGGCCCTCTACCAGCAAGGGCCCAACCCTCACATCCTCCACTTGGCATAGCCAAGTCACCCCGGGCTTGGGTGAGCGACGGGAGAGCGATGGCCCATATCGGCCCATTTGAATGCAAATGTGCTTGCTTACTTAAGTCCAAGGGTGTGTCACATCAATTGGTATCAGAGCAAGTCATTGACATGTCTCTAACAAGTCTAAGTCTTAGGGCCTTTGCATTGTGTGTCCAACATCATTTTTCTCTTATCTTGCATGTCCACCCGTAGTGGTGCTAGTTACCGACCCGATCCATCATCTTCGGTTCCACCCATGGATCCCAATCCTCAACTCAACCAAGGAGCTCCTAAGGAGGAACCCCAAGGCCAAATGAATAGGATAGATGCTACCCTTACCAACATTCTTGCCCAACTTGAGTCCCTTTCCACTCGACTTGCTCGGCTAGAAGAGCATGAGTTCCACCCAAGGAACGATGAGCCAAGAATCCACCCTCCACATGTTGACCCTCATAGGGAAGACCCCCATCCAAGGAATGATGAACCAAGAGTCCATCCTCCACATGGTGAGTTACATAGGAATGAGTTCCACCCAAGGAACAATGACCCAAGGGTCCACCTCCCACATGTTGAGCCTCATAGGGACGAGTACCACCCAAGGAACAATGGACCAAGAGCCCATCATCCACATGCTGAAATTCATAGAGAGGACTTGGATTTTGACCCCTACCATGACTATGAGAGGCCCCGCCACCATCAAATTCATGAAAGGCGTCCACGGGATGACCCGGATGACCCTCTCTTAAGGATGATTAAGGTAGAGGCCCCAAACTTTGATGGTTCCCATGAACCAAGTGTCTACTTAGAATGGGAAACCGCCATGGACCAATACTTTGAATGGTACCCTATGTCCGACTAAAGGAGGGTAAGGTTGGCCAAAATGCATCTCACCAAATTAGCCAAAACTTATTGGCTAAGCCAAGAGGGTTTAAGAAGGATTAGGCGGGAAGAGCCTATTGATACTTGGGAGGGTATGAAGAACCAACATAGAAACAAATACCTACCCCAATCCTACCACCAAATGCTCTTAAATGAATGGCAAAGCCTCACCCAAGAAGGGAAGACCGTGGTTGAATACATTGAGAAGTTTGACTCCTATCTTTTGAAGTGTGGAGTTCATGAGGACCCGGCCGTCACCTTGTCCCGCTTTAGAAATGGGCTCCAAAGCCACATTAAGAGAGAGCTTTTCATGAGGGACGTTCACAACCTTGAGCTAGCCTACCAAGTAGCTAGGGATGTGGAAAGATTCTCTAGGATCCCTCGATTTGCTACTCCCCGACCGGTCGATCCTTAAAACATGGGACCATGACCCATTCCAGCCACCCCCATGAAAGCCCCTAGCCCAAGTGGGAATGCCCCATTAAGGCCTTACAACCCTCCTCCTACCATCACTCCAAACAAGCCCACCCCTAGTCACCCTCCTCCACGGAGGGAAGACATTCCCAAAGGCCCAAATGTAGGAACCACTCCGGGTAGGGGGCGTCAACAATGCTATAGGTGTCAAGGGTTTGGTCACTTTGCGGGGCAATGTCCATCCAAAGGATTGTCTAGTTTGTTTATTGAGGAAGAAGCTCCCCCACCCCAAAGGGAACTTGAGAGTGTTGTTGAGGACCATGAAGCCTCCCTAGATTAGGAAGAAGAGTATGAGGCCCAATACCTTGAATCGGGTCTAGATCACACCACTCCACCTACTAACTCCCATCTTGGAGTGATTAGATGCCCCCTCTCCAAACCCCAAGAAGAGGATTGGCGTCGAACCTCAATCTTTCACACCTTCGTCAAGATAGGGAGCCATGTAAAAAAAGTAATCTTGGATAGTGGGAGTTGTGTCAATGCCGTATCCCTCAATACCGTTAAGCTCCTTGGGCTTGCTATCACCCCCCATCCAAATCCATATCGGGTCTTATGGATCAACAACAACTCCATCCCGGTCAACACCCAATGCCTTGTGCCCCTCACCTTCTCTTTATATCATGGACAAATATGGTGTGACGTCATCCTCATGAAAGTGGGAAGCATCCTACTAGGAAGACCTTGGCTTTATGATGTAGATGCCACCATCTTGGGTAGGACCAACACCTACACTTTTGAACATGAGGGTAGGACTATCCATCTTAACCCCTCCCCACCACGTCCCATGCCCAAGAAGGACACTCTCCCTCAAGGACACCACCCCACCACCACACAAGTCTCGGGGAACTCCACCCCTCCAACCCCATCCCTCACCCAAACTCCCAAACAAAGTGGGACCTCGGGGTTGACCAAGGGTCTTCATCTCATCACTAGGAAAGAACTTGAAAAGGAGATAGTTCAAGGAGTACCACTATGTGCGGTGATCATTTGCCTAGGAGAGCCCACTCCCATCAACCCACATCCTATAGAAATCCAGCATCTCCTAGAAGAATTTCATGATGTATTCCCGGCCGAGCTCCCGGGCCAACTCCCTCTCATGCGTGATGTGCAACATGCAATTGATTTACTTCCGGGAGCCACCCTCCCAAACCTTCCTCATTATCGCCTCAATCCCACGGAGCATGCCGAACTTCGTAGGTAAATAGAGGAACTCATTAGGAAGGGCTTCATCCGAATAAGCAAAAGTCCATGTGCCGTCCCGGCCCTTCTAACTCCCAAGAAGGATGGGTCTTGGCGGATGTGTGTGGATAGCCGGGCTATTAATAAGATCACCGTCAAGTATAGGTTCCCCATCCCTAGGCTTGATGACATGCTTGATATGCTAGCCAGAGCCACTATTTTCTCCAAAATTGACCTTAAGAATGGCTATCACCAAGTTAGGATAAGACCCGGGGATGAGTGGAAGACGGCTTTCAAGACCAAGGATGGTCTCTTTGAATGGTTAGTCATGCCTTTTGGGCTTTCAAATGCCCCTAGTACTTTCATGCGTCTTATGACGGAGGTCCTCAGGCCTTTCATTGGGATCTTTCTAGTGGTCTACTTTGATGACATACTCATCTATAGTCAATCCCAAGAGGTCCACCTCGACCACCTTAGGCACGTTTGCACCGTCTCCGACAAGAGAGCCTATTTTTTAACTTAGGGAAGTGCCACTTCATGACCACATCCATCACCTTCCTAGGATTTGTGGTGTCTACCAAGGGTGTCTCCATGGACCCCGACATGGTCCAAGCTATTCTTGATTGGCCGGAACCCCACACCCTTCATGAGGTCCGAAGTTTCCATGGATTGGTAACATTCTATAGGAGGTTTATTCGTGGATTTAGCACTATCACTGGCCCTATCACCGATTGTCTCAAGAAGGGGACTTTTGTGTGGACCAAATCTGCCTCTAAAGCCTTCCAAGAACTTAAGGAGAAGTTGATCCAAGTCCCGGTCCTATGCCTACCCGATTTCTCTAAAGTCTTTGAAGTCACATGTGATGCATCCGGGATAGGAATATGAGGGATTCTTAGCCAAGAGGGACACCTGGTGGCCTTCTTCAGTGAGAAGCTATGTGATGCTAGGACACGATACTCCACTTATGACAAGGAGTTCTATGCCGTGGTTCAGTCCCTCCGACATTGGAGGCACTACTTGTTACCCAAAGAATTTGTCATCTTTTCCGACCATGAGGCCCTCAAATACCTCAACTCCCAACAAAAGCTGAATGCCCGACATGCCCGATGGGTTGAGTTCATTCAATCCTACACTTTTGTCATTAAACACAAAGCAGAGAGTGAGAATCGAGAGGCGGATGCCCTTAGTAGGAAAGTTTCTTTGCTATCCACTATCCAAGTGGAAGTGACCGGATTTGATAGGCTCAAGGATGAGTGCCTTGGCTGCCCCAACTTTGGGCACATCTATACCACCTTGACCACCCATGCCAGCAAGGAACACGAGGGATTTGTCTTAGAGGATGGGTGCCTCTTCAAGGGACCAAAACTTTGCATTCCACGGACCTCACTCCGTGATTTCTTGATTTGGGAACTACATGCAGGAGGGCTAGCTGGTCATTTTGGGGTTCACAAAACCATTGCTCTAGTTGAGGAACAGTTCTATTGGCCAAGTCTCAAGAGAGATGTAGGCAAAATAGTGGGTCAATTCCGCACATGTGCTTCGGCCAAATAGGTGAAGCAAAACACGAGCCTATATACCCCACTCCCCATCCCCGACCGTCCATGGCAAGACTTGAGTATGGACTTTGTGCTAGGATTACCCAAGACTCAAAGAAAGCATGACTCAATCTATGTGGTAGTTGATAGGTTTTCTAAGATGGCCCACTTCATCCCATGCTCCAAGACCTCCGATGCCTCCTATGTGGCCCGAATGTTCTTTGATGAGGTTGTTCATCTCCACGGGCTACCTAAGACCATAGTCTCCGATAGGGATGTCAAATTCACTAGCTACTTTTGGAAAACTCTTTGGCACATGATGGGTACCCTCCTCAAATTCTCCACGGCCTACCACCCCCAAACAGACGGTCAAACCGAAGTTGTCAATCGGAGTCTAGGGAACCTCCTTAGGTGCCTTGTTGAGGATCGTCCGAGAAATTGGGATTTCATTCTACCACAAGCTGAGTTTGCATATAACAACTCCGTCAATAAGTCTATAGGGATGAGTCCGTTTGAAGTTGTGCATGGGTACAAGTCAAGGAAACCCTCAGATCTCATTCCCCTTCCCCAACATGCTAGAGTGTCTATCTCAGCTGAATCATTTGCCCAGCATATTAGAGAATTGCATGAAGAAATTCGCGAGCACATAAGCAAAAAGAATGAGGCTTATAAGAGGCGGGCCGACTCTCATCGACGTCACCAAGAATTCCATGAGGGTGACTTTGTGATGGTGAGGACAGAGAGGCTCTCCCCGGGAGCCATCTCCAAATTGAGGCCACGTGGGGCTGGTCCCTTCCAGATCCTGAGGTGCATTGGTGCAAATGCCTATGAGTTAGATCCCCCCGAGAAATATGGGGTAAGTCCCACATTCAATGTCGCCGACCTAGTGCCATATAAGGGACCCACGGTGGTACCCAGTGAGGATATTGAGCATATTCCTTCCCTTGAGAGAGCACCCACCAGTGAGGAGAGACCACCAGCCAAGAGAGCCCAGCGTGAACGCATTGAACAAATATTAGATGAACAAGTCACTACCACTCGGAGCAAGGTATACGAGCGCTATCTCGTCAGGTGGAAGGATCGGTCTCCTTTGGAGGATTATGGGTGAGTCGGGAGGATCTCCAGCAGTTGGATCCTGACCTTCTCGAGCAGTATCACAGTCGGATGGACCCCTACTCGACGGAGTCGAGCTCTTCGCAGCCCAGGGGATTTGATAGAGGCATCACCCGTGACTCCCTTTGGCTTGGGTCTTCCTCACACTCCGGCGTCATTTGAGTTCGGGCCTCTCTCTATAAAGGCCCAATTATCCAATTTGTGCTTTCTATTTGAGTCATTTGATGTAATTTTCATTTTACTTGAGTCATGTCCCTAGGTCTTGTGTTTATTTCTCTAAGTTTGAGTGTCATTAGGTGGTTTAGTTTGCTATTGGGCCCAATTCATTGGGCTTGGCCCAAGGGCACCCCCTACCCCCTCGGTTATTTGTCATTGCGTCAATTGTCAGGGTCTTATTGTAAAATGTGAGTTGCCTATATATATGGCCCCATTCCCTTCATTTTGAACTAATGAATCAATGCGAAAATTTCCAATTGAGGGTTCCAATTGATTAGTTTAGTGGAGAGAATCCTATAGTGGGAGAGAAGCCCTAGGGGAGAGATTCCCCACCCCCATCTCTCTCTCTCTCTCTCTCTCTCACTTTCTCTCTCTATAGTTTGCCCCCCTCTCTCTCTCTTCCACTTCCCAACCACCTCCACCCTCCCACCTACCCCATTAAGGCCTCCCCACTTCCCACCACCCTCTTTACATCACCCCCTAGTTCCAAGGGAGGATCCCCCCCAATCCACATTCCACCCTCCAACCACCAACCACGGCTCCTCTTTCCCACACATTTTTCCTTCTTCCCCATGCAACCTTCCACGCCCCAAGACCCATTTGAAATTTGAAAACCCTTCCCTCCAAGTGCTTTGGCCGCCCCTCTCCCATTCCCATTAGGCTAGGTCACCCCCATTTCCCTCCACTCTCCATCACCCATCTGCACCAGCACTCTCCTTCTCACTTGCTGAACCATGCACCCTCCCCCTCTTTCTTCACCTTCCCAACACCATTAGCACCCTTCCATCCCTCCCGCACACTCCCTCCACCATTCCCCACCTCCCCTTTACCTTATAGTTCTTTCTTCCTCTTCTTCTACTAGGTCATTGGAAGCTATATTCAAGTTGCAGCTGGCAGTCCAGAAGTTGCAGGTGAACCATGAGTTGCAGCTGCCACCACGACCACCTCCTTGCGAATCTGAAGGTCTAAGAGGTATCCACGGAAGCGTCTATCTGTCTTCTTCGCTACGGCGGTGGTTTCATCCCCATCCGAGCACCATGCTGATCAGGAGGTCCTTTCTCCCTCGACTGCGCGAAACTGCTCTGGCAGAAGACCAGAACCGGAGTGGAAGATCTGCAGCGGCCAACCTCCTGGGACTCTGAGTAGGAGTTCTTCATCAAAGATCTTCTACTCTGCGTCTTCTTTCATATCCAAGAAGCAGAGCTCAATTTGGCGTTCGGAACCAGGAGTTATCAATTTACTCTCCCCGGGTGCGCGGTTCTGCTTCCCCACAGTCTGCACCGACCTCTCATCAGTGATCAGAGTCCACCCATCTTCTCCGACATAGTTTGGCTTCCCCGCCAGTTTTGCTTCGAAAAGGACTCATCAACGGTTCCAACGACTCCAGCGGTACCTGATTCGAAGTTTGGGAGCGGTCGTGGCATCCTCTTCTTCCTGCTATTGGAAATCTAAAGCAGTCAGTTTCGAGAAGATGCCACCATGTTCGAGCCTCCACCCAGACCAGCATCGGTGCCAGAAGAAATCAAACAAATTCAGGAGCCTTCCAATTCCAGTTATGAAGAGTTCCCCACTAGTCCCGTCTTCAGCAAAATTCCAGATCAGGATCTGCGGCCTCAACTCTGTCTGTCTGTCCCCTATCGCAGAGAGCAGGCAGAATCGGCTTCGCCATCTTTTCTTTACTTTTAGCCCAAGCTCCCCCTCCCCGCTTGGCCGGCTGAAGGCCCCTCCCTGTGTGGAGGTAGTTTTGGTTGTAATATCGATTAACCCCCACCCCAAGGTCCCCCTCCTGCGAGAGGTGTAGTGTTGTAATTGATTGAACAGGTCAAGCTGCCCCGACCCGGCGTGTGGGGATCCACTCGCCTCCCCGCTCGCCCTCGTCTCCGAGCGGGACCGGTTTCTTCAGACCGGTCGAGTAAGTGCTCAAACCTAACTCCAATTTAGTGCTTGTCTTTCAATATTAGTTCTTAGTTTCGCTAGTCGTGAGAGTGAGAGCTCGATCCTCAAACCCCGTTACTTTGAGTGATCACCGTGTTGAAGAGTGTAGCCGGTGCCTTCGGCACTTTTTCAGCCCCATTGAATTGGGCCTCAACACCTTTGGGGAACAACCTTTGGCCTTGCTGGCCCTCTACCAGCAAGGGCGCAACCCTCACATCCTCCACTTGGCATCGCCAAGTCACCCCGGGCTTGGGTGAGCGACGGGAGAGCGGTGGCCCATATCGACCCATTTGAATGCGAATGTGCTTACTTGCTTAAGTCCAAGGGTGTGTCACATCAGGATATGCAGATGCAAGAACAAACACACAAATGTATAGTGTTGACGCCGAGCAGAGTAAGTGCAGAATAGTAATCCCTGCATTCCTGTGAATGGGGATAGAAGAGATGGATCAAACGCACATGAGCACATCCACTGCACTGGATATTTTTAAGGTGGTTCGGTTGCAAACCCGCAACCTACGTCCACCCCTCACCAAAACCCGGTGAGACTTTTCCACATAGGGACGAGGTCCTCAACACACACACACAAAAAGAAACAAGCTGCAAGTGTAGTAAATACACTTCTAGTCTCTCAAGCAGAGCACCGAAAACACACATTGATATGCGGATGGGAAATGAGATAGAAAAACAAAGTAACACAGGAAGAAGACAACTGTGGCTTCAGATCAAAGTCATGAAGCACTAGCAAGCTAAGTACTGGTGAAGGAGGGCTGCACTCCTGTCTACTTCTATTCCTCTCAGATTTTCTACTGAGGAGGCTCCCTTCTTTTCTCTCAAGCTTTCTCCCTTTTCTTTCTCTCAAAGGCACACGGTGGAAGGCTTAGTGCTGTTCACTCTTTTCTTCCTCCCTTCTTCTTTCTCTTTTCTTCTCTTATAGCATTGGACTAGGATAGCCAGATGCTGGGCTACTCTCACTCCATTCCTTTGTTTCTCACAGGTTTTCTGCTGAAGGTTCAAGTGATGTTGACTTCTTCTTAGTGCGGCAGCAACCTTCCTTCATGTAGGAGGCCAGTATTTATAGAGGAACTGGTGAGGGACTTCCCTCCAAGAGATCTGCAGTAGATTGGTTGGATTAAACAAAGGTTCTTTTGAAAATGAACCTCCTCTCTGATTGGTCCAGCATAGACACATAAGCTTCCCTCCTTCAATTTGAATTGCTGAAGTAAGCATGTGAGGTTTGACCAAAAAGTGCCTGCAACATGTTTAATTATCATGGGCTGGCTTGCAGAGAAGGGACGTCCTTCTATCTTGGTTGATGTACTAGAGGGAAAACCACCTGATCAATCCTCTCTTAGTATATAAGAGACATTCCTCTTGTAGGAAAGACTTTTGCAGATTTGGTCCCTGGCATGATCTTTTTCAAAAAGATGTTCTGAGATGTTATAATGAAATGGCAGGACCTCTAACCTAAGAGCCTTCCTCCAGACATCGAAATCCATGTTCTTATACATTTACGGTTGCTATATTTACTCTCTGGATGATCTCTGACGTGTTGTAGTTTCTAACAGATTTAGACTTGAAGGTCTTCAGGTGCGTTGACGCAACGTGGACATGGGGTCGACGCAGTTGGCTGAGCTGCTTCCATCCAGAGCGTGGAAAAAAGAATAGTTGACTCCTAGGGTCGACACTTCAGTGAACTGCTTAACGAAGGACGTGTTGTGCGTTGACGTAGCTTTGCCCATGCGTTGACGCAGCTTTGCCCATGCGTTGACGCAGCCTTCATTGATGAACCACTTGATGAGGCTATGAGCTATTTGTCACCGTTAGTTGCCTATTTGTTACCCCTAAGAGGAATTTGTCACCCAAGATGAGCTATTTGTCACCTTTATTTGTCAATAGTCATCGCCTTTGTGTGTGTTATTAGTCTTGTGCATTGTTGAGCCTTTCCCTCTTGACTGCGTTGACGAAACAGGGATCTTGCGTTAACGCAGCTTCATGGGTTCTTGAGTTGCTGACGATCTTGCGTGGGTGGCGTCGACGCAGTGATGGCATAGCGTCGACACAGCCTTCACGTCCGGGTCATTTGACATGGCTATGAGCTATTTGTCGGCCCTATTAGCTATTTTTCACCCTTATAGCTCATTTGTCAACCTTACATAGCCATTTGTCACCCTTGAAGTATTTTTCACCTTTGCTGCCCATATTTCACCATTAACACACATTGGTCACTTCTGTGTGACACCTTTTCACCCTTGAAGCCTAGTTGACATTTTGTGAGCTATTTGACACTTTTCATCACCTGCCTTGATTTCCGTGTAGTCAGTTGCCTCAATTTCTATGCCTTTGTATGTTGAGTTTCTTTTTCAACCTTGGTAGGTTCTTGCTCCTCTAGATTTATGTATCTTGAATTCAACCTTGCCCTGCTGCTCATCTTCATGATCTGTTCACATGCTCATCTTCATGAGGCCATTCACATGCCAGTGTTGACTCTGACCTGAACTATAAGAACGTTGACATCTACAAATGCATATAAGACTCATCAATGAGTCATAGTCAGATATCATCAAAATAATAGAACCAAGCATGTTCCACACATGCCCAACATTCTCCCCCTTTTTGATGATGGTAACTATGAGTCATTAAGAGTTCATTATGAGTCATTTCTTAAATGAATACAATCAAGAAGAAGGGAATTATGACTCATCAACAACTTCTCCTCCTTTGCCATCAGCAAAGAGAACACAAATTAAGGCTAATTACAAGGTTAGAAAATGCATTCAATGGGTAGCCAGAAGTCTATGCTTTCCTATGTGGAGACCTTTTCTGATGTGACACGAGGTCAAGGAAGGACTTCAAACTGTCAGCCGGAGAGCAGGAAGGCGAGGTGACTAGAGAAGAACGGAGGAGCTCGGCCAGGGCCTCGCACCCATCCCCATCTCAGGGACGACGCAGTCGCGCTTTTCAATTCTTCTCTACGGTGATGGCGGTTGTAGGCGTTGCAGTTGGCACGGTGGTGGTGGCGGTGGTGATGGATGACGACGGCGGTAGAACGGTGAAGGAGGAAGATAGTGGAGCTTCAATGGGGCTTCACACCCGTCCTCTTCTTGAAGATGATGCACCGGAGCTTCACGGATGACCTCCATGGCGGGGCGAAGTGGGGTTGGGCCTCTCACCCGGGGTTCCAAAAATATGGAAGAACACTCATAGCCATAGCTAAACTGGTTTTTTCTTCATTCTATTGCTTCAAATAAGGACTACAAGACTCTTTTTATAGTCTTCACAAAGAAGATCAAATGACAAACTCTAAGACTCTTTAATGCCTAAAAATATGAAAAGACACCTATGACTCATTATAACTATCTTAAAAACTCTAAGACTCTTTAATGCCTAGAAATATGAAAAGACACCTATGACTCATTATAACTCCCTTAAAAACTCTAAGACTCTTTGATGCCTATAAATATAAAAAGACACCTATGACTCATTATAACTCCCTTAAAGACACTTAAAGATATCAAAAGACAAACTTCAAAGACCTTATGTAAAATAAAAAAATAACAAATATTTTACGACGGAAGATCAAGTCCGATGTTGATGACGATCCCGTCAAACCCCTCCACTTGGAGAAGGTTCGACCTCGAACCTCGAATCTCGAATCTCGAATCGCAGGACCCCGGCTTGTTGGGACAAATCAGATGACTTGCTATGATACCATTTGATGTGAAACGACCTTGGGGGTGGCAGCCACTCGACCAATGCCCCTTGGACCTATCAAGCAAGCACAATTCAGCGGACCGGTAGCTTAACTCGGGCGGACTCACCCACTAAGCGCACACTCATGCCCGTAGGCAACCCGATGATGGTGGTGAGGGTCCGGGGCAGGACCTCGCTGCTCCGGGGATTGGCTAGCTTGGGATTGAACCCCCAAGGGTCCAGGTATGCCCACTCTCACGGGCGGCCAGCACGCCGAGGGTGTGGGATGTAATGATCTCTCTCACAACTCACCCGCGGTAGTCACTCATATAATAGAAATTTGAGATCGGGCACTCAACTCACCGGTCGACGGGCAACTAGAAACGATACTAATACAAGCAAAAGTAAAACCAGTAGAGGAAGTGACTAGAAGCTCACATGATCAGCGTGAAGATGCCGATCCTGGCCGGAGACAAGGCTAGCGGGGAAGCGAGGGTACGCCACCCGCACGCTGCGCCGATGAAGCTTCAACCTATACCAATCAATTACATACACTACACCCCACACAGGAGGGTTGAACTAAGGGTGGGGGAATGCGAATTACATGCAAACACTACCTCCACGCAGGGAGGGGCTTTAAGCCGGCCAGGCATGATGGGGGAGTTAAGCTAAACCTTATTCGCCGAACCAAGCTAGTTCTGTCCGCTTAGGAACAGCATGACAGGGGGTCGATGACGGCGCCGCCACGGGCTCTGCTAAGCTCAGAAGAGGTCGAGACTGGTGCCAAACCTTCATGAGTTGACCCAGGAGGATGCTTGAATTTTATAGGAATTTCTTGACGTCGGCGGTGGCTGGGGCAGGGTCTGGAACAGGGCAGAACTGCTCTGACCCTAACTGCTCCCAGAGGGCTGCTGCAGGAAGACGAAGGCACCACAAGCACTCCCGGGGTCCGATTGGTGCGGTACTAGAACCTATGAAATCGTAGTCGAGTCTTCTTCGAATAAAGACCAACGAGGTCATCGGCGGAGGTTGGAGTAGAACTTGAGACCCATAAAAGTGAGGGGGGTGGGATATGACTCTGGGGAGTCTGACCTGCGCACCTCGGGAAGAAAAATTGGAACTCTATGGTCCAGACTCCAAATGGGTCCCTACTTGTTCGTGCTGACAGGGGGCTTAAAGGAGAGGACCTCAGCCAAGAAATCACATCTAAATTCATCCTGGAGAAGCTATGCTAGCTTCTTTCCTTGGCCTCTAGTTCGCTGTTGGAGCAGTTTTGCACAGTCGTGGGAGAATGGCTCTCCCGGGTAACTCGGAGCTCGGACGGATGCGAGACCACCTCACCTACGAAGCTACTTCGAAGAGCTTTCCAGAAATGTATGAATTTCCACCAGGAACTTCGTGGAGATGACGGGATAGCCTCTGCAACCAGAAGCTTCTCTGCTATCGACGAACTGGGAACTGCAGGTTGAAGATGATGGTTGTGGTGGTGGGGAGGGGCGACCAAATGGCAGGGGGAATGGGGCTGGAGCTTGTGGGTTGTTGCTGGGGAAGTGTAGGAGTGATGGAGGTGGCTGGGAGGTGAGGGGGGGCGGAGCTAGGAGGTGGGGAGGTCTGGTGCAGCCAGAGGTGGAGGGGAATAGGCTGGTTGCTGCCAGCACAAGGGAGAGGGAGGGAGATGGGGGAGGTCGACCAAGCAAGGTGGAGGGGAGGTGGGGGCTACGACCAAGGGAGGTGAGGGGGCTAGGATTGAATGGGGTGCAGTTCTCAAGGGGAGGGAAATTCGAATTGGGGCATTGGGGAGGTGAAAGGGTGCATGGGGGAAGGGAAGAGTTGCTTGGGGAGTGCCAAAGGTCACCTTGGAAGGGGAGGGACTTCAAGAGATGATTCAATGGGCCTTGGGATATGAAGGGGCGGGTGATGTGGCATAAGGGGAGTGGGTGAAGGGGAGATGATGTGGCAAGGAGGGAGGTGAAGGGGCAGGTGCACCCAAGGGAGGGAGAGAGGGGAGGAGGTTAGGTGGGTTTCTCACCCTATCTAATGGCTTCTCACCACAAGAAAACAAGCAATTAAGTTGGGCTAAAATTCTCAGATTTTCATTAGCTTCAAATGAGGGAGTTGGGTCCTATTTATAGGAGCTTAACTCTTTACATGACCATATTACCCTTGACCTAATACAAAATGACCAAAGGTATCCAAAAGGGGGCGCCCCTGGGCTAGCCCTTACAATTGGGCCCATTAAGGCTAACATGCTATCTAATTGACCCAATAACATACTCAACTGACTCAATTAAAGAAAATTACAGTAATAAGACTCAAATAAAGTGGAAAATACATGATACTACTTGAGCAATAAGCCCTAAAATCATGCCGATTGCTGTCGGGGTGATATGGCGAGTAGTGGGAACTAGAGCTGCTAATAATGTCCCAATCATACCCCCAGGGTGCGGAGAACTCGACCCTGTCGAGTAAGGGTCCTTCCTGGCTTTCCCATGTGTGCACTAACGGTGCCGGTCCTTCCACCTCACAAGGTACTGCTAGATTGCCCCGCTCCTGGTGGTGTCATTCTATTCAACTAGTATCAAATCTTTGTGCTCATGCCGGGCTCTCCAAGTTAGAAGTGGGCTCTCATTGGTGGGGTCACTCTCAAACGGGGGTATGGGCTCAATATCCTCGCTAGGGGCCACCGCGGGGCCCTTGTAGGGCACAAGGTCCGCAACACTACAACGAGGGTTGACCCCGTATTCCTTCAGAAGGGCCAACTCATTGGCATTTATGCTCAATCGCCCCAGGACCTTAAAGGGTCCAGTTCCTTGAGCCCTAAGCTTAGAGGCAACTCTAGGGAAGAGCCTCTTTGTCCTGGCCATCAAATAGTCACCCTCTTGGAAGTTTTGGTTTCCTCTGTGGGTATCAGTTTGCCTTTTACAAATCCTATTGCCTTTGCTGATGTGCTTGCAAGCATGCAACCCTTTGACAGTACTCTATTGGATGTTGGGGGTCCCGGGCACCTAAATGTGGACTTAGCATGCCTAGACTCTCTATGAATGTTGGTGAGGACAGGAGGGCCAGGACTTCCAAATGTAGCTCTATCATGCATAGCTTTCCTATTGATGGTTGGAGGGCCAGGGCATCCAAATGTAGTTCTAACATTTGTAGGCCCCCTATCAAAGTGGGTGAGTAATGGAAGGTCTACGTGCCCAAGTTCACTTACCCTATATGACCCTAGACAAAATGATGCATGTGACTCCAACCTCTCATGTTCTTGATGGACCCTTGGATGATTGATTGGTGAGGGGATATGGTAGTGGCTTTCTTTGACGAATTGGGGTGTGGTTTGTGGGTTGGTTAGTATGATGGGTGGACCACTAGGGTACCCGAGTTCCCATGAGAAGGGGTCATAGGGTTCACAAAATGTTTGTTCTAGAAAGAAGCACTCCAAGTCTTCTAGGCTCTCAAGAGGTGATGGGTGGTCAACATGGTGATAGGACGGGAAATAAATAGGATGGGGCCATGATTTCCACTCGGTGGGGTCAAAGGGACCATGGAAGGTATGGTCTGTGCTAGTATGTTCATCCCCAATAGGTTCCCACATCACAAGTTCTTCATCATGAGGGTTTTCCCTAAGTGTAGGGGACAATAGGGTGTCGGCCTTGAAGGGATGGCTAGGCTTTCTTCCTGAGATAAAAAATTCCAGTATGTGGATCAAGTCAGTGTTGTGTAGTGGACAGGTGATGCGGGACGAGACACGGACACGACAAGCTCGCGATCGTCCCTTGATGAGGGAAGCGTCGGACGTGCACGGTTGAGAAACCGGCAAGAGCTAGGGTGGTCGGCTCGCACTCTCATGCCCTGATCGGGTCACGGGACGGTCTCGCTCACTCTCTCGCAGCAGCGGTGATATAAATAGAAAGCGAGCTAGTTACCCTATCATGCTCTCTAGCAGTGGCATAAGCAAGTATATATGAAAATTAAGCAAAATGCCAAGTAAGGGAGCGAATGCGATACCTCCACGCGCTCGGCGTGGGGACGACGGACCCGGCCGAAACTCGTACTCCCGGAACAATATTACACAATATTACAGAAATGCAAGCCGCTGCCCACTCCACGCAGGGAGGTAAAGGGCTACACAATGAGGTCCGGGAGGACCGAATTCGGGTTGACGGGCGGCTTCTCGCGCTGTTTCGGCAACACCCGAACACGTGACGGTGGGCCCACGTGCTGTCCCGAGGGGCCGTGTGGGACCCAGTGGCACCGCTATAGTGGTGGATGCCCGGAGGATCGCTCCTTGGGATGGCGGCGCGCTGGTTCGCCGGCCGGAGGTCGGGCGGCTCCGATGGGCACCCGTCGGGTTTGCTGTCCACGGACTGGTGGTTGCTGTTTTGCAGCGCGCGCTCCGGCGAGAATGAACGCTGCGATCAGCCCCGATGTCGGATCGACACGAGACTGGCGCCGTTGGAAAGCTAGCTTGAAATTCTTCAACCTAGGCCCAAAGATCTGGCCTGGATCTGCCCGGATCTTGACTTATGGAATTTTCAATCTCCTGTTGTACAGTAACCGAAGACTCAGGCCTGCAGAGAACTTGACTGTGGATTGCCTTTGAGCGTGAGGTAGACGTCCGAATATGGGGTTGTGTTCTTCAGAGAAGTTGTTGAAAATGGAGTTGGGAAGACAGAAAAATTGGTTTGGACACGTTTGGATGTGTTTATGATTTTCTGGGATTTGTTTACTGGATGAAGGTCGGATCTGGGATCTGACTGAAAGTACTGTAGCTCCTGTAGAACATGAATTTTTAAAAATAGGTAGATGGATGATAAAAATTTAAGAACAATTGTGGTGGTAGGGGACGATGGATAGAACACCCAGTTAAATAGGGAGATCTAACAAAAATCAAAAGGGTGGTCGAAGGTGGAGAACTCAGGGCTACTGTCACTGTAGATAGTGACAGAACAGATCTGAGATTGAGAGTTGAACGAAAAGGTAAAAATATGAAACGGTGGATTTTGAACCTCCATTTTTTTGTGGATAAGGGACTAGAGGATAGGAACCAACCCTCAAAATTTCAAATCGATCTTAACTCATGGCTGAGACATAAAAATCGTGGAAGCTGCTGTGGTCGGATGAAGGCAGAACTGCAGAGGCGGCTCGATGGCGGCACGAACGGCAGCGGCGGCGGCACAGACGATCACCGGAGGTTGAGAGGAGATGAAGGGAGATAGAAACACTTTAGAAATGGAGGTTGGGATGAAGAAACCAGAGGGAGAGAGGAGGGGCTCAAGAACACTCTTGATTTTCTAACAATTTTCTCTTCATTTCTTCATTAATCTCTAATGACACTATACATAGGCTTATATAGAAAATGGCAAGGGGTGGGGGGCTGGGAATTTCGTGGGAAATAAGTCATTTTCTTCCCCCATGTGGTCAAAACTCAAAAAAAATAAATTACATATGAATGGAGCACTCCTTTGACTAGGTAGGTAAGGTAGGTGGCCAACATTTGAAATTTTAACCCCTTTGTCTCTCATGTGGTCAATTAGCATTCAAACCTTCTAGATGGCCACCTAGGATGGTTGACCAGCCCCACATGGATGAGGTGGACCAATGGGGAAGGGGAGGGGCCCCCCTAACTGGACCTACTACACATTTGCACAAAAACCCACACAATCCTAGGGAATGACACATTGGCTTACAAAGCCTTACAATTGTACATATACTTTCCCAAGGATATAAAAGTAAATAAAATGATTCAAATGTAAAAATAAAAGTTAATGCTCGGCATCGATTCCCATCAACTCTCCCCGGGTGGGAGGAACTCGACCCCGTCGAGTAGGGGTATGGATGCTCGAGTACTCCGGCGGATCCGTCACCGTGCCGAGTATCGCGGGTATGCTCCACTCCAAGTGACCGTCACCTGCTCAATCCATATATACTCGATATGCACAAGCTGCTACGGGCTAGAGGTGGACACTCCGGGTGGGGCACTCTCAAAAGGGAAGGAAGCAGCTCGAAGACTCACTAGGAATAACCGCTGAGTCCCTGTAGGTGACTGATCCGGGTATAGATGTAGAACCGATCCCATACTCATCGAGTGAGTCTACTCGCTTTCACACTCATAAGGGACTGACATCGACGAGCTTACACACGACATATGCAGACTCACCATGCACTAACACACATATGCAAACCACACAAATAAGAAACCGACTCATACATGACTCTAGACACACCTATTGTTAGTCCGACTCGTACATAGGTGACGGCGGACCAGGACACCCGAATGTGTGCCATGCATGCATGTTATGTAACCGGAGATGGGTGGTATGGGGAACACCTAAACATCCAAGTATGACCCAGTCATGCATGGACGACCCTTTGGATTTGGGGGACTTGAGAGGGCTAGGAGGGCCGAATGTTGTTATATCGTGGACGGGCTTGGTGGGTGTAAATGACCTGGCCCGTGGGGTAGGAGTGTGATAGTGGACTCCCTTGAAGAAATGAACTATATAAGGTGGGTCATGGGGTCCACTAAGGAATGGGTCAAAGGGATCGAAGAAGGTATGACCCCTTGTGGTGGGCTCCCCCAAGTCACGGTCCCACGTGTAGAAGTTTTGAAGGTGTGGATAGTCACCTTCTTGCATTGTGATGGGTGGGACGGGGACCGTAAGCAAGAAGTATGATTCCTCCCTCGGACAAAAGGGTATGGATTCGGGCTCGGCTGGTAAGGGAAGGAGTAAGAGGATCTTCGTGGTGACACAACCCACGGTGCACTCGGAGGTAATTGACCCATAGGCCGGATGGGTGAAGCTAAGACTAGCGGGTTGGTCGAAGCCTCGGGCCAATAAATGTGTAAAGGTCAACTGCCGGTCTAACCCTTTAAGAAGGTCGTCCAATGTGTCCACATAGTGACGAGACCGGAAGGTTGTATGAAATGAGTTGCTTGACACTAGTGGTAGTGTGGGGTCCATTGATGGGAAGGGAGGTGGGACCAAGCCATCCTTGAGCCAACTAAGAAGCAGCTCGGCTATGAATAGCGTACCCGTTAGAAATACGGGTGGCTCGGGCCTTGGTGGTTCCAAATGAGAGGATTCCGAATCAAATTTGGAAATAGAGATGGATGACATTGGAACTCTCTCGAGTGGTGAAGGCCATGGTGTAGGCGGCTGGGAGGTGGATGCTTGTCGAAAGCCACCATACCGAGAAAAGTGTGACTCAAATGGTTCGACCACTAGAGCGACCAAATAGTATTCCGCTAGAGAGAATGCATTGCGGATAAGACATTCCAATTGGAAGTGAAGGCGTAAACCTCTCCGGAACTGAAATGCGGCCGTGTTGCTCTCCTCTCCCAAGCCATGTTCCAACCAATACTTATGATATGCCCGAAGGTACTCGGACACAGACCTATCACCTTGGACGGGTTGACATGGGTTGGCCATAGTTGCCAAAATACGGGAATGGATCCCTAGGAATGGATATGCAAGGCCATTTGGGCAAGACACTAGACACGACCCTAAGTAATGCAAAGTTGGAATGCATGCATACTAAGGACCCTAGACGTAAACCAAGACTTGGTACGTGGCGGAGATAATTGACCCGAAGGTCACTCGCGCAAGTGTGCGGCTTTCCCGATAGGCGTAGCCTAACGTTCGGACAACACCTTTTGATATACCGAGTAAAGGGATGCGATGCAAAAAGACACTTTTTTTGTTTTGAAACAATGATGACCCTAAACACGACTAGACGTAAATGACACCCCTTTTTTTTTGACACCCTAGACTCAAACTCGCTCTGATACCAAATTGATGCGGGACGAGACATGGACACGACAAGCTCGCGATCGTCCCTTGATGAGGGAAGCGTCGGACGTGCACGGTTGAGAAACCGGCAAGAGCTAGGGTGGTCGGCTTGCACTCTCGTGCCCGGATCGGGTCACGGGACGGTCTCGCTCACTCTCTCGCAACAGCGGTGATATAAATAGAAAGCGAGCTAGTTACCCTATCATGCTCTCTAGCAGTGGCATAAGTAAGTATATATGAAAATTAAGCAAAATGCCAAGTAAGGGAGCAAATGCGATACCTCCACGCGCTAGGCGTGGGGACGACGGACCCGGCCGAAACTTGTACTCCCGGAACAATATTACACAATATTACAGAAATGCAAGCCGCTGCCCACTCCACGCATGGAGGTAAAGGGCTACACAATGGGGTCCGGGAGGACCGAATTCGGGTTGACGGGCGGCTTCTCGCGCTATTTCGGCAACACCCGAACACGTGACGGTGGGGCCCACGTGCTGTCCCGAGGGGCCGTGTGGGACCCAGTGGCACCGCTGTAGTGGTGGATGCCCGGAGGATCGCTCCTTGGGATGGCGGCGCGCTGGTTCGCCGGCCGGAGGTGGTTGCTGTTTTGCAGCGCGCGCTCCGGCAAGAATGAACGCTGCGATCAGCCCCGATGTCGGATCGACACGAGACTGGCGCCGTTGGAAAGCTAGCTTGAAATTCTTCAACCTAGGCCCAAACATCTGGCCTGGATCTGCCCGGATCTTGACTTATGGAATTTTCAATCTCCTGTTGTATAGTAACTGAAGACTCAGGCCTGCAGAGAACTTGACTGTGGATTGCCTTTGACCGTGAGGTAGACGTCCGAATATGGGGTTGTGTTCTTCAGATAAGTTGTTGGAAATGGAGTTGGGAAGACAGAAAATTTGGTTTGGACACGTTGGGATGTGTCTATGATTTTATGGGATTTGTTTACTGGACGAAGGTCGGATCTGGGATCTGACTGAAAGTACTGTAGCTCCTGTAGAACATGAAATTTTAAAAATAGGTAGATGGATGATAAAAATTTAAGAACAATTGTGGTGGTAGGGGACGATGGATAGAACACCCAGTTAAATAGGGAGATCTAACAAAAATCAAAAGGGTGGTCGAAGGTGGAGAACTCAGGGCTACTGTCACTGTAGACAGTGACAGAACAGATCTGAGATTGAGAGTTGAACGAAAAGGTAAAAATATGAAACGGTGGATTTTGAACCTCAATTTGTTTGTGGAGAAGGGGCTAGAGGATAGGAACCAACCCTCAAAATTTCAAATCGATCTGAACTCATGGCTGAGACAGAAAAATCGTGGAAGCTACTGTGGTCGGATGAAGGCAGAACTACAGAGGCGGCTCGATGGCGGCACGAACGGCGGCGGCGGCGGCACAGACGATCACCGGAGGTTGAGAGGAGATGAAGGGAGATAGAAACACTCTAGAAATGGAGGTTGGGATGAAGAAACCAGAGGGAGAGAGGAGGGGCTCAAGAACACTCTTGATTTTCCAACAATTTTCTCTTCATTTCTTCATTAATCTCTAATGACACTATACATAGGCTTATAAAGAAAATGGCAAGGGGTGGGGGGCTGGGAATTTCGTGGGAAATAAGTCATTTTCTTCCCCCATGTGGTCAAAACTCAAAAAAAATAAATTACATATGAATGGAGCACTCCTTTGACTAGGTAGGTAAGGTAGGTGGCCAACCTTTGAAATTTTAACCCCTTTGTCTCCCATGTGGTCAATTAGCATTCAACTGCGGAAATCTCCAAAGGGATAGAAAGGTGTGTGAGAGTACATTGAACTTCCAGATATAATAGTAAGCAATTAAATTTTAATGATCTGGATTGCTAAAATAGCGGAAATAAAATTACATTTTCTATAACAATTAAAACTAATAGAGTCCAGTCCAACAAAAAGACAAGTACATTCCAACAGAAAGGGAAACATACCCTCAAGTCGGGGGAAGCCCGACACTGGCAAACGCTGGTAACACAGAATTGCCGTACAACAGAACCTCCAGCCACGAGGCAGAACAGCTACACCTGAAAAGTCAGGGGTGAGCCTAGTGTCATTGGCACAATAGGGATCCAGCAGAACCCTACCGCAAAACAACACAGTAACAGTAGTGCTACACTAATACAAAGTAGTAACAAAGCAGGAGCAGGAACAACAATAAAGAGGAAAGCCGTAACGCTGAAACATGGCAGCCAAAGGAACCTCGGCCCTCTAAACTACTCCGAACAGCAACAAAAAGGTGAACCCCGATCTCACAAAGTCGGGCGTTACCGATCCATTGTCAAAACATGAAATCCTATCGTGAAAAGCCTACCAAAATAGGTAAAAGCCCGCCAAAGACTTACTCAGTCGAAGGCACAAGACATACACAAACTCACCGTCGTGTACTCTACAGAACCTGTAACCTCGAGTGAAGCCACGCACAGGCTACTCGGACAAGTCACGAAAAGTAGAAAACATTAACGCGCCTATACCCTGTGTCGCGATGATTAACGCGCCCGCATAGAGGGTCGCGATGTCATCAGAACGCGACGCTTACTTGGGTCACGATAACCCAGAGATGCGGCACTCACATAAGTCACGATCATAGTCACGGCCAGAAGTTCGAGCGTGATAATAAAAATGATGGCAACATTAACGCGCCACCCACCTTGGTCGCGTTAATAGTCGCGGCCATAGCCTTAGGCACGACAACACCTAGACGCGCTCCCCACTTGGGTTGCGTTAACAGAGATCGCACCCATCTCATGGAACGCGTTCCCTACTGCCTAACTGTTCATCTCCTATCACGAGACGCGGTGCATCGTTATAGCGCGTTCCCTGAGAACACGGCGCACACGGCGAGCGCGTTCTCGTCACGGAGCGAAAACCAAAAAATCCACATAAAAACCTATTTACACTCCCCAATCACCGCCAGAATGATGGGGAAACAAGCATAATCACATTGCCAACCTTCAACAATCCGGAAGGGGCCAAACCACGGGCAAAAACGCTAGAAACGGGCGATTCTCACGAATCGACCCAACATGACTCACATGGAAAACCAGGCTCATACCAGCTCCGATTCTCAACCAAATCCAATAAAACTGGCGAGAAATGAATCCCAACATGCCAGGGGTTCAAATGAAAGCAATTGAACTGAAAACCGTCGCCTGGAACGGTGAACACGGCTCACACCCCCCGAACACGCTTTTCACCCAACTGAAGCAAAACTTACTCAAACTCACACCGTTTGGCTCCAAGTCGCGAGAGAACACAGGAAAAGAGTAGGGCATCTGTCCCCTTACCCCCACCGAAGATCTCACGTGCCGAAACGGTCACGATACGCTGAAAATCATCACACGAACCGCACGTTGGCTTCGAATCCACCGAACGGGATCGTGCCAACACCATGCTCCATTCTTCACGCCAGCACGCTCCACGATACCTCCACGGCATCTCAACGTCATCCTTGGGCCTCCTTCGTCTGCAGTCGGAGCAGAGGGGGAAAGAGGAGAGAGAACGGAGGGGGAGAGAGTGAACGGCAAGAGAAGAGAGAGGAGAGAGGTGAGAGAATAAAAGGAAAAGAAAATAGGAAATTAGGTAGTTTCCTAAAAATCTGATTTTCTGCACGCAAATCCTTAAATTCAAAAAAATACAAAAAAATAGTCTTCACGATCCTCGGAATGAGCACAACGCACCTGCAGCATCTCTGAGTAGCAAAACTTAATGATCAAATTTTCACAGGGTTCCGCAAGTTATACAAGGGAAAAACCCACGTGGATCGTAAAACACGTATCAGGACCCACGAAAGCGATCCGATAGCTCTCCGATTCCGATCCGAAGAATCTATGATATTACATTTATATCCTGGGCAATCATAGAGCTCCATAAAAGAAGATTTCTCTTAAAGATTTACTCTGATAAATGAACTCAACAACAGATAGAAATTCTTCCAAGGAATTCAAGGCATTCAAAGAATTTTAAGTAGGTAACCAGATATCTGAACAAGCAAATGATGTTCCAAGCAAGTTCATGCAAATGAGGACATATGGCAGATAGACATATCAGAGTGTTTCAGCAGGAATGATCATTAGCCATAAGTAAGCACGGTTCAATCTGAAGATGAGAATTGAAGTGACATGAATAATAAAATCAGATGAACCGGTGCGTCGACGTAGGCCCGTCAGGGGGTCGATGCAGTCTGGCAGACAACACAAAGAACCTTCAAAATAGGCAGTATCTCACTAAGCTGGGTCGACCTGTCCATTGGACAGAGTGCAACAGGAGTGTTCTTTACAAGGATGTAGGTTTGTCAGAAAAGTTAAGGTTCAAAAGACGTAGGGTCTTTCTAGATTCAGAAGGGATTAAAGAAACACAAATAACTTGATCATGAAGCACACATAAGAAATATACAAGTGCAGAAGTGAGTAGTTCATTAAATCAAATTAAACTCCCCCTAAGAATATGCAACCAAACCATAAGACAACAAGTATGCAGGAATGCATCCTAGACTCTTATGGTGACTCCCCCTTAACTTGAGCATGAATTTCAGAATGTTTTAACGATAATCAATGAGAGGGTATGCTGCCTATGGCTTATGTGAACATTTGACCCATGATACCGGGCGGAGAAGCTTGATCCGAAGATCCTCTCACGCATAGTGATAGTTTCCAGTTGGACTTGATCCAACTTTCCTCAAGTCACCATTCTATATACCAACGGGTCATGCCAGGATGGTGCATGAGAATGTAAGACGTGCTAGACATGAAGTGTTGGGTCCTTTAAACATGAAATACATGAAAGTTCATGAGACCACTAGATGATGCTCAAACTCTACAGCACATGCAGATTCAAGATGTTCATAATGCATTTCAAACTTAAGTGTAAGACTCTCAAACTCCCCCTTAATCTAATGCTCATGGAAGATAGGACATTCAAACAAGAGTTAAGTATCCACATGCATGATGAGTTGGGTTATAAGCAGCCATGACACACATCATCAAAACCAATGGTAACCAAAAAATACATATGGCTATTAGATCAAAAGTAGCACAAACCAGCAAACCACTCATCATCATATTCAACAAATTTATTGTGAGCAGAGACAAGATTAAACTGCAGAAAACTAACAGAAAACCTAACATGCAGAAGTAATCGTAAGTTGAAATTTTAAAAATTATTCACAAACTTGTGCATTGATCTTTTATTTCCAGCTAATCCTTTGTTCAGCTCCAAGACACCCTGCACCCAAAATGCTCATTTTGAATTTTTAGGTACCTAAGTTTTCTTGGGTCCTTGATGGTCCGCAACACTTCTGACATGTGTATTTCTTTTCTTTGTAGCATTTAGGTCATCACTCCTCATCCAATGGCAATCATCAACCACATGACCGTATTCACCACAATAAAAATAGCACACAAATGATTTGACATTATTCCTATGTGCATGTGCATTGGATTTTTATGGGTGGATAGGAAATTTAGTGTACTTGGGATGAGAGTGAGTCCTTCCCTTCAGATGTCAACAGTCCTTGACTGTGTGGCCAGTTTTTCCATAGTGAAAGTAGCAAGGAGGGAGATTTCTTCTGACAGGCTTGGAGTGTGTCGACCTGTCCTGTTGGGTGCGTCGACGCACAGGGTCATACCTGGGCTTTTGAGCATGAGTGCACTAAGCATACCTTCTCCTAGTGTTGACATGTCCCTTGCCTTTGTTTTCAGTGTTATTTCTTCTGTTCTTGCCTGCTCTTAGTTTATTATTCTTCAATGTAAAACAGTCATGAACAATATGTCCATGCTTGCCACAATAGAAACAGTAAACATTCATTTTATGGGAGGCATGGTGTTTATCATTGTATTTCCTAGCATGCATATCAACACAAGCAAACTTGTTTTTATGTTTTGGCTTTTGTGTTTTCCTTTTCTGATTTCTGTCTTGTTTTTGATTTTTCTGGGCACTAGACTATTTTGGGGGACCACCAGAGGTACTGGCTTCATGTGAGCCAGAGACAAAAGATGTATGCAATTTGTTCTCAAAGGCCTTTTAATTCATAGGGTTGTAGCCTAAACTCTCTCTCTAAAAGTTCACTCTAGTCCCTAAAATGCTATCTAGATTTTCTTGGCCTTCCATAAATCTTGATAGAGAATCATTTAAATCCTCGACTTCATTCTCCAAAGAGGAGACGTATAGCTCAGATTCAGCGAGGTCCTCCTCGCATGTAGCAAGTTGCTCATTAAGCATGGCATTCACACTTTTGTAGTTTTCAGTTTCTTGTTCTAAGGCTTGAAACTTTTCAGACCCATCATCAATAGCTTCCTTGCCCTTTTTAAAAGTAGCCAGCTTTTCACACAACATATTATTCTTTTTTTTCAGCCTTTCATTCTCATTTGCGAGAGCTTTGTTGTCAATCAGCTCATCAACCAAGAATTGATCAGTAGATGCTGAATTCAATTCATCTTTTAACTCTTATAGTCTAATTAGAAGAGTCTCATTTTCAGTTCTCAAGCTAGCAATCAAATCCTTATGGACATTAGAATCAATCAACAAAGATTCATTTAGATCTTCAAGCTCAGAACATTTCCCGCACGTAGAGTTACTATGGAAGTTGGTTTCAATTTTCCTTTTCAATTTTTATTTTCAGATCTCAATCTTTTGTGTAGTTTAGCCAACTCATCATATGCACCCATTAGCTCTTCAAAACTAAAGTCCTTGGAGTCAGAGCTTACCTGAGATGAGGATGGGTCGCTGGACTATTTTGGACGATCGGCCATGAGACATTCATGCCTTCGTTCTTCTTCTTCGTGGAAGTTCATTAGTTCATCCAGAATTTGTTTGGCTGTGCTGTAGGTAGATACAAAGGGAAACGTCCTAGGATCAACAGTAGCTTTCATAAGATTTAAAGTTGTTAGATTACTGAAATGTATGGACTTGTGATGATCTGTCCAACTGGATTTGTCCATAGGCAGACTGGAAGGACCATTTGTAATGATCCTCCAGAACTTAGGATCATGTGAGTTTACACACTTACATACTCTTCCCAACCATTCATTGAAATCAGAACCAGTGAAGATCGGAGGGGAAAACATGAAAATTTGATCGACAAAAGAACTCATTATTTTTAAAGGCACCGGGATACTTCTCTGCAGATCGTTGGATCTGGGTGTGACAGAGCTTGCTCTGATACTAATTGTTAGGTCCCTTGGGTGTAACCGAATCAAGAAGGGGGGGGTGAATAGGTCAGGTACAAACTTAGCCCAATTAAAAACTTAGCTGATTAAAACAAGAACCACTGCTGTAGCATAAATAAAACACTTGAGGTTAGAGCACAATGGATTTAGCAAGTGTAGTTCTAGGACTGGAGCAAAAACAACAAATATAAATTGATGAGGTC
Organism: Amorphophallus konjac; assembly: GCA_022559845.1. Classification (NCBI taxonomy): domain Eukaryota; kingdom Viridiplantae; phylum Streptophyta; class Magnoliopsida; order Alismatales; family Araceae; genus Amorphophallus; species Amorphophallus konjac. Next base: position 290,027,766 of record CM040125.1, on the reverse strand, counting down.
GATGCACTAGTTAAGAGAGGTCGACGCACCTTCAGATTAACAGAGTAGCTAAGGTCGACGCACCTTCAAGGAGTCCCTTATAGCAATGCGAACAAGTGGAACACAAGTGTTCCTATTGTGTTATGTAGAACTTAATGCAGATATGCAGTAAGCAAGAACTGGATATGTAGGTGCAGGAACAAACACACAAATGTATAGTGTGGAGGCCGAGCAGAGTAAGTGCGGAATAGAAATCCCTACGTTCCTGTGAATGAGGATAGAAGAGATGGATCAAATGCATAATAGCACATCCACTGCACCAGATATTTTAAAGGTCGTTCGGTTGCAAACCCGCAACCTATGTCCACTCCTCACCAAAATCCGGTGAGTCTTTTCCACACGAGGACGAGGTCCTTAACACACACACACACACACACACACCACACAAACACCACACACACACACACACACACACACACACACAAACAAAAAGAAACAAGCTACAGGTGTAGCAAAAACACTTCTAGTCTCTCAAGCAGAGCACCAGAAATACACACTGATATGCGGATGGGAAATGAGGTAGAAAAACAAAGCAACACAGGAAGAAGACAACTATGGCTTCAGATCAAAGTCATGAAGCACTAGCAAGCTAAGCACGGGTGAAGGAGGGTTGCACTCCTTTCTACTTCTATTCCTCTCTGATTTTCTACTGAGGAGGCTCCCTTCTTTTCTCTTAAGCTTTCTCCCTTTTCTTTCTCTCAAAGGCACACGGTGGAAGGCTTAGTGCTGTTCACTCTTTTCTTCCTCTCTTCTTCTTTCTCTTTTCTTCTCTTACATCATTGGACTGGGATGGCCAGATACTGGGCTGCTCTCACTCCCTTCCTTTCCTTCTCATAGGTTTTCTACTGAATACTCAAGGGATGTTGGCTTCTTCTTAGGGCGGTAGTAACCTTCCTTCATATAGGAGGCCAATATTTATAAAGGAACTAGTGAGGGACTTCCCTCCAAGAGATCTACAGCAGATTGGTTGGATTAAAAAAGGTTCTTTTAAAAATGAACCTCCTCTCTAATTGGTCCAGCATAGACACATAAGCTTCTCTCCTTCAATTTGAATTGCTGGAGTAAGCAATTGAGGTTTAACGAAAAAGTGCCTGCAACATTATTAATTATCATGGGCTGGCTTGTAAGGAAGGGATGTCCTTCTGTCCTGGTTGATGTACTAGAGGGAAAACCACTTGATCAGTCCTCTCTTAGGATAGAAGAGACAGTCCTCTTGCAGAGAAGACTTTTATAGATTTGGCCCCTGGCACGATCTTTTTCAAAAAGATGTTTTGAGATGTTATAATGAAACGGCAAGACCTCTGACCTAAGAGCCTTCCTCCAGACCTCGAAATGCATGATTCTAAAGGTTTACGGTTGCTATATTTACTCTTTGTATGATCTCTGACGTGTTGCAGCTTCTAACAGATTTAGACTTGAAGGTCTTCAAGTGCGTCGACGTAGCGTGGACATGGCGTCGACACAGCTGGCTGAGCTGCTTCCATCTAGAGCGTGGAAAAAAGAAGAGTTGACTCCTAGGGTCGACACTTCAGTGAACTGCTTGACGAAGGACGTGTTGTGCGTTGACGCAGCTTTGCACATTCGTTGACGCAGCCTTCGTTGATGAACCACTTGATGAGGCTATGAGCTATTTGTCACCATTATTTGCCTATTTGTTACCCCTAAGAGGCATTTGTCACCCAAGATGAGCTATTTGTCACCTTTATTTATCAATAGCCGTCGCCTTTGTGTGCATTATCAGTCTTGTGCATTGTTGAGCCTTTCCCCCTTGACTGCGTTAATGCAACAGGGATCTTGTGTTGACGTAGCCTCATGGGTTCTTGAGTTGCTGACGATCTTGCGTGGATGGCCTCGACGTAGTGAGGGCATAGTGTCGACACAGCATTCACCTTCGGGCCATTTGACACGGCTATGAGCTATTTGTCAGCCCTATTAGCTATTTTTCACCCTTATAGCTCATTTGTCAGCGTTACATAGCCATTTGTCACCCTTGAAGTATTTTTCACCTCAGCTGCCCATATTTCACCGTTAACACACATTGGTCACTTCTGTGTGACACTTTTTCACCCTTGAAACCTAGTTTACATTTTGTGAGCTATTAGATAGTTTTAATCACCTACCTTGATTTTTGTGCAGTCAGTTGCCTCGATTTCTATGCCTTTGCATCTTGAGTTTCTTTTTCAACCTTGGTAGGTTCTTGCTCATTTAGATTTATGTATCTTGAATTCAACATTGCCATACTGCTCATTTTCATGATCTGTTCACATGCTCAACTTAATGAGACCATTCACTTGCCAGTGCTGACTCTGATCTGAACTATAAGGACATTGGCATCATCAAATGCATATAAGACTCATCAATGAGTCATAGTCAGACATCATCAAAACAATAGAATCAAGCATGTTCCACACATGCCCAACATCCTTCTTCGATAGGTTCTGCATTCATAAGGGCTTGAAGTCTTCCTTGCTTTTTGATAGCAACTGGAAGATTTTCCGGTGGAGGTTGCTCGTTGAGAAGTGGACAACTCTGGATTCTATGATTCTGACTCTCACAACAAAGACAGGCATCAAGCCTTCTCCAGCATTCATATGCCTTGTGTCTGTGGACATGCAAAATTGCACGCCTACATGTCCCAACCAGTCCAGCATCAACAACAACGTCAACTAAAGAAACTGCATGGGAGAGGAGCCACCCGGACTCCCCGAACGCACACACACTACCGTGAAGCCATCTCCAGAGTCACGACAGTGAAGAGAAATCAACCACCAAGAGCCCCACATTCCATGGGCCTTGTTGTGCCCTCCTTGGTTTTGATGATGACAAAGTTCTTTAATAGATTGAATAAAACATCGTGAGTGGCCATATGCTTCACATTCATTCATTCCATCCTTGATACACTCTACATTCACAATGATCAACTATCTTCTGAGATGCCAATTCATTGATCAAATCTTTATCTCACTAACTATTTGATGAGAATGAATAATGCTGACAGCAAGCTCACTCTTTCTCCATGGTGAAATTCAGAAATCTGGAAGAAGGAAGACAAGGTAAGTGAAATGAAGAATCTCCATGAAAGGTGAGTAGAATTGATTCATTCAGATCAAACATGGTAAGAATTTCCCCTAGAATAACTTTGTTTAAGTTTGACCAAAAATCCCTTGAATTGGTAGTGCTTAATGTCTTTTTTTCTGTTTTAACCTGTAGTGGGTCGACCCCCCCAGACAGATGGGTCGACCCCTGTTGCAACAGATGCCACTCTTTTGGCTCTGGCACAAATGGGTCGACCCAGCTGATAAAGGGGGTCGACCCCTGTGATCTCACAGAACCAGTTTTTGGCCCCTGTGAAGAAGTGGGACGTCCCACCTATCAAAGGGGGTCGACCCCTGTAACAAGCAGAACCTGGAAACAGGATCTGTTTGATACATGGGTCGACCCACTTGGCAGATGGGTCGACCCACTCTTGAATTTTCTTATTTTCTCCGATTTACGCTATATATTTCATCTATTAATTGTGTGGGCCATACTTCACGTGCAAATCACTTGTTAGTCATTGGGATTAACTAGTAATCATGTGGCTTAGACTATTAAACCTAATTAACATCATTTGATTAAGTCTAACACTGATTTCACTTATTTCGTGCAGGTTTCGAACAGGATAAAGAAATGGCCACGTCGGATTTGCAGAACCAATCAAAGGAGAGAATAATCTCCTCCTTCCTCCAGCTAGGAGTGCCATCCCCCAGGATATAAATGCCCATGATTAGGGTGTCCCAAATATACACGACCAGAGCTGCAAAAGGTGCCACACGAGTGTTGGGCGTCTTCATCCTCGGGAGCAGAGGCGCACCTGCGTGTGGAAGAGAAGGTCGTGGTTCGAAGAGCAGCTTCATCGATCTTCATCCGAGCAACTTCGTTCAGCAATCAAGACATCATCCTGCTGCGTGGATCATCTTCCCAAGCCTCAGCGTCTTCTGGAACCCATCAACCCACGGACGTCTCTGTTGAAGCATAGCTCGCCATCATTCCAATAGACAGGGGGAGTTGTCCTTAATGTTCTTCATCAGTCTTAGGCTTAATGTTCATGTGATTCTCTTTATTTTCAAACTCAGATATAGTGTGTGAGAGATTGGAGATTTGATCTCCATGGAATGCCCTTGTTGGGCGTGTGTGTGTGTGTGGATAGAGGTCCTTGACCTCGTGTTTGTGTGTGTGTGCTATTCAGTGTAGCTCTCTATAGTGGAATCCTCTCAAGTTGAGAGGGGTGGATGCAGGATCGCACTTGGGTGCGTCCGAACCACCTAAAATTGCTCGTCTCCTGTGGTTGTGCTCTTGTGTGTTTGGTTTATCTTGTAGGTTGTGTGGTTGCTGCATTTTTTATTTGTGGTTTGCTTGCTCGTGCGCGGTTGATAATTTTTAATTTCCCATCAATCAATTCACCCCCTCTTGATTGCCATTCCAACAGGCCAACAATTGGTATCAGAGCCTCGGCTCTTCTATTCTGAACCCCACGGTTCATAGAGTGATCCTTTGAAATGGCAAACAAAGGGATGATGCCCGAAGGGCATTCGATTCATCGACCGCCATTCTTTGACGGTACGAACTACAGTTATTGGAAAAATCGAATGACTGTATTTCTTCGCGCTCAAAGTCATGAGACCTGGACCGTTGTCAACAAAGGTCCACATGCTCTACCTCCTGATGAAGGGAAATGGTCTGATGAACACATTAAACATGCTACTGTTAATTTTAATGCCTTGAATATTATCCAATGCGCCATTCATCCTAACGAGTATGCTCGTGTTTCTATGTGTAACAGCGCTAAAGAGATGTGGGACAAATTGAAGCTGATTTATGAAGGCACGTCTGAAGTTAAGGAGACTAAGGCAAACCTGTTGATCCGAGACTACGAGCTATTCCAGATGAAGCCAGAGGAGACCATATCAGAAATGTTCGCAAGGCTTGTAGAAATTACAAATGGGCTGAAAGCTTTAGGAAAGGACTACTCCAACTCAGAATTGGTTCGCAAGGTGTTGAGATCCTTATCACCGGCGTGGCACACTAAAGCCACGGTGATTGAAGATTCTAAGGACTTGTCAGTTTTGACGTTGGATGAGTTGATTGGGTCACTTATGACCTACGAAATCAATGTTAAGAGGTCTGAAGAAGAAGGCAAGAAAAAGAAGACAATTGCTTTAAAGGCAAATCCAGAGCCGATCAGTTCAAGTGACGAAGACTCAACAGAAGACAGTAATGAAGAGGAAGATATTGCTATGCTGACCAGGAAAGTAAGAAGATTTCTGAGAGCAAGGAAGAAGTTTCCAGGAAAATTCAAGAAACCATTCAAGAAACAGCCCAAGTGGAAGACGGAAGGAAGCAAATTGAAGGATGTGATATGCTATGAGTGCAAAAAGCCAGGCCACATGCGTGGCGAGTGTCCAGAGATGAAAAAGAGATTTAAGAAGGACAAAGAGAAGAAGCCCAAGGCAATGGTCGCTACTTGGAGCGACGATGAAGAGGACGAAGATGATGAAGATGATGCGGAGCTGGAGGAGCTAATGAAGAGCATGTGTCTAATGGCACATGAGGAAGACTCAGAGGAGGTAAATTCTGACTCAGAAACCCTTACAGTAGAACAGTGGGAGTCCGAGTATGTAGCTCTGTATGCTAAATTTAAGAAGATAAGGTCTGAAAATAAACAGCTGAAAAGGAAAGTAGAGTCCATGAGTCATGCTGATGCTACAAGTGAAAAAATTGTTGAACTAACGGAAACTTGTGCAATTATGAAAAGTGAAAATGAAGTCATGGCTGAGAAGATTAAAAGTTACGAAGAAATTGAGCAGCACCTCAAGAGTGAGTTAGAAAACATAAAAAATATTCAACTCCACAACATCGAAAAAGAAGGCCACAGTGAAGAAAAGGATGATGGGATTCATGCTCTTGAGAATGAGAATGAGAAAATGAGAAATGACAATAAAATCTTAAGGGATCAAATCTCCATATGTCATGAGAAATTAGATCAATCAAATCAAAGGATTCTCACTCTCAACCAAGAAATTGACAAATTAAAAGATGCTTTGGCAAAATTTGTGAGAGGAAAGGACAACCTAGAGAAAGTTCTGGGAACTAAAGTAAATTTTCAAAGAGAAGGAATCGGTTATGAACCGACTAAAAAGAAATCCTTTGGAAGCACATTAATGACATCATTTGTATCCTTTGTGCCTGCCTCAAGTAGCAAATCCTCTTCTCAAGAAAAAATGGAAGATAGCTCGGCTAAGCATCAACATGAATTTTCAGACTCTAGGAAAAGAAAATCAAGAGGAAAGAGAGTCTTCTGTCACTATTGTGGTCGCGTTGGCCATGTCATGTCATATTGCAATATTATGAGTCAGGATGATGAATATTTTGCTCATAAGTCAAGAAATTCCTTCATGTTTAACAGATCTCACAAGCATGGACCCAACCTTATGTGGGTGCCAAAAGTTGTTCCTTGAGCTTATGTTCTGATGTAGGGATGTCTCAAGGCCGAAGAATCACATTGGTTTCTAGACAGCGGCTGTTCGAGGCATATGACTGGGAACAAGAAGATTTTTGCTGATTTCAAGGAAAAAGAAGGAGGTCTTGTTGCATTTGGAGGAAGCGACAAAGGTAAGATCGTTGGTATTGGCAAGGTAAGTGTAAATAACTCCAATACCATCGACAATGTTCTGTTAGTTGATGGACTAAATCATAATCTTCTAAGCATTAGTCAGTTATGTGATAGTGGTCTAAAAGTCACTTTTGAATCCTCATTTTGCACAATTGTAGATAGTCATACAAATGAAATAAAGTTTTTAGGACATAGGAAAAATAATGTCTATACAATTGACATGAATGAAATTCCATGCAATCTTTTGTGTTTAGTCGCCAAAGATACCGACGGTTTTTGGGTTTGGCATCGGAGGCTTGGACATGCTAGCAGTAGTGTTATTTCAAAACTGTGCAGAAATAATCTTGTCATAGGTCTTCCCAGAATAAAACTAGATGTAAATAAAGTTTGTGAAGCATGCGCCAAAGGGAAGCAGACTAGATCTTCATTTAAATCCAAAAACATCATTTCCACATCTCGCCCCTTAGAATTATTGCATTTTGATCTTTTTGGTCCTACTCGGACACATAGCTTAGGGGGCAAGTCCTATGGTTTTGTCATTGTTGATGATTTTTCACGTTTCACGTGGGTTCTATTTCTTAGTAATAAAAGTGATGTTTTGCAGGAGTTCCAAGTTTTTTGCAAGAAGGTCCAGAACGAGAAAGGATACATGATTACTAGTTTACGAAGTGACCATGGACGTGAATTTGATAATGCAAATTTTGATGACTTTTGCAGGAGTGAAGGGTACACTCATAACTTCTCGGCACCAAGGACACCGGAACAAAATGGCGTGGTTGAAAGGAAGAACCGCACGCTAATAGATATGGCGAGAACCATGCTAAGTGAGCGGAATCTTCCTCGATATTTTTGGGCTGAAGCGGTGAATACGGCATGTCACATTGTCAACCGTGCAATGATAAGGCCGTTTGTAAGTAAAACACCCTATGAACTCTACAAAGGTAAGAAACCGAATATCTCATACTTTAAGACCTTTGGGAGTACTTGTTACATATTGAATAATGGTAAGGACGATCTAGAAAAATTTGATGCAAAGAGTGATGTTCGAATTTTTTTGGGCTACTCTAACAACTCACGGGCTTATCGAGTTTTTAATAAAAGAACCTTAGTAATCGAAGAAACTCCACATGTGATTGTTGATGAGAATACTTCCAAAAATTTCACTTCACCTAATGAAGAATCAGATTTCTTGCAGGATAAAACTCAAGGGGACACAAATCAGGGAAAACAAGAAGATCCATCCACTTCTGGAACCAAAACTGATAAGAACCATGAAGCTGAGGAAAATAGCACAGAACAATTGAAGGATGCACCTCCAACTCATCCAGATCTGCCTCCCTCATGGAAATATCTTAAAGACCATCCAGCAGCAAACATTCTGGGTAAGGTAGATGAAGGTATAAAAACTCGCTCATCCTTAAAACTCTTGCTCACTCTGAATGCCTTTGCACACACGTCACAAGTTGAACCCAAATGTGTTGATGATGCATTAAAAGATGATTTCTGGGTAATGGCAATGCACGAAGAACTACACCAATTCCAACGGAATGAAGTGTGGAAACTAGTGCCCCGTCCTAATAACCACAACGTGATCGGAACGAAATGGGTTTTCCGAAACAAATTAAACGATCAAGGTGTGGTTGTAAGGAATAAGGCCCGTCTTGTGGCCAAGGGATATTGCCAAGAGCTCGGAATCGATTTTGATGAATCATTCGCACCGGTTGCTCGCCTTGAAGCCGTGCGCATCATTCTATCTTTTGCATGCTCAAAAAATTTTAAACTTTATCAAATGGATGTTAAGAGCGCATTTCTAAACGGCTTCATTAAAGAAGAAGTTTTCGTTGAGCAACCTCCGGGTTTTGAGGATTTAAAAAACCCGGACCATGTGTTCAAACTAGAAAAAGCTTTGTACGGTCTAAAACAAGCCCCAAGGGCTTGGTATGAACGTCTAAGCTCCTTCTTGATTGAACATGGTTTCAAAAGAGGTTCTGTTGATCAGATTTTATTTTCTAAGCATTCTAGAAATGATTTGCTTCTGGTTCAAGTTTATGTGGACGATATCATTTTTGGGTCTACTAATAAGAAACTGTGCAAGGAGTTTTCTGAGTTGATGCAGGCTGAATTCGAGATGAGTCTAATGGGCGAGCTAAATTTTTTCTTGGGGCTACAAATTCAACAAAGGGAGGATGGAATTTTCATCAATCAAAAGAAATATCTGCTAGAACTTCTAAAGAAGTATGATTTTGAGGGTGCAAAATCCTATGCAACACCAATGTCAACAAGCATAAAACTGGAGAAAGACTGCAAAGGTAAATAGGTTGAACAAAAGTTGTTTAGAGGTATGATCGGTTCACTTTTATATCTAACAGCTAGTAGGCCTGACATACACTTTGCAGTTTGTCTGTGTGCTAGGCATCAAGCTAGTCCTCGTGAGTCTCATTTGAGTGCCGTTAAAAGGATTTTTCGTTATCTTGCTGGTACTCCTGATCTAGGACTGTGGTTTCCTCGTAGATGTGATTTTAAACTTGTGGCTTTCACCGATGCCGACTATGCTGGGTGCCTTCTTGATCGTAAAAGCACAAGTGGCACATGCCAATTTCTCGGAGGTTGCCTAGTCTCTTGGGCCTCCAAGAAACAAAATTCCGTGGCATTGTCAACGGCCGAAGCCGAATACATGGCTGCCGGCAGTTGTGGTGCACAGGTCCTTTGGATCAAACACCAGCTAGTCGATTATGATGTGTTTCTGAATTGTGTTCCGATCATGTGTGATAATAAAAGTGCAATTGATCTGTCTAAAAATCCAACTCATCACTCAAGGTCCAAACATATAGATATCCGGCATCATTTTCTGAGGGACCATGTAAATAAAAAGGACTTTGAGCTGAAATACATTGAAACTGATAAACAATTAGCGGACATCTTTACAAAACCTCTTAGCAAAGAAAAGTTCATCTCCTTAAGAAGAGAGCTAGGAATATGCAGAGTGGAGAGCACTTAGATAGACTTACAAGTCTGCATTCTACTCAATCCATGAAATACTCTTTTTGTCCTGCCTTCAAATAATACATTTTAATAACCTTCATCACCCATTTCACTGCATTGAGCTTTTCAGACTTACTCCCCACTTGGTACTCATCTATTTCATTTGATGGTACTCATCTATTTCATTTGACTCACATCACTATTCACATCATTTTTTCTCATGCATATGCATAATTGTGTGCCACACTCATTTATCAATAAAACCTCTACTAGTATTATTGTCTGAACTCATCTTGCCTGAAATAACCTAAATTTGCATTTCTTTCTTATTTGGGCCTGTTTAGATCCTTGCTAAATAAAGTGCAGCTTCAATCGAAAATGATGGTCAGGTACAGTTCCTGCTAGACAAAATTGGTAAGTCTTTAAAACAAAAATCCTCGATTGTGCTGTAGTATTTCTCACTCGGACCCATTCTTTTGAGTGAACCCATCCACTTATATCAAATACTCATCGGGTCCAGTGGGTTAACTTTTACCAACTTCCCAACATTCCATATGTTTTTATTTTGGGATGCCCAAATGGGTCGTCCCTTATGGATGAGCCCAATACCCCTTTTTGTCTAAATACTCACCACAACTTCAACCGGTCAACACATCTTTTCAACCCTATTTGACCGGTCCAAGTTAAAAACCACGGGCATCCCCTCCTCAAGCCAGCCGCAAACCCTCCTACACCGCAAAACTTTTTCCTTCCCGCTCAGCACACCCCGCCAATACCTCCATTCCGGGCATCAAGATATTCTCCTTCTACTCCCTGCGAAGGTGCAAGAGAACCCTGATAGGTGGAGGGAAGCTCACTTCGACAGCTTGCTGTTCCTCCCCTTCTCAAGGAGAGACGGACGAGTACCTGCGGCTTCAATCTAGGCTCTTCTGATGGCTCCACGCTACAAAAGCATGTCCAAACGTCCACGGAGGAAAGCTGCGGCAAAGGTCTCCTCATATGCCATTGATCCTCCCACCTCCAACTCAGAGGACGAAGCTCCCCAGGCCATCCCTATTCCTCCAGCCCAACAAAGAGAAATTCGGTCCAAGCGTTTTCATGAAGAGGTACTGCTACACGCCCAGTCTACTAATCTCTATCCTCGAACTATCATGCATCCCAGAGCAGTGGATCTTGAAGATGTCACCAATTTGGTCCCTGAACTATTTGATTTGCTGAACACCCAACCAAATTGGATACAATTTATGTCTGAGCATCGGAAAGTTTATCCCACACTAGTTCTGCAATTTTATCAAAATCTGGTGATAAAGAACAACAAGCTCTACACTGCAGTAAACAACAAATCTGTCATGGTTTCTGCCGGGCTATTCAGTACAGTTTTTGGTTTTCCAAGTCGTCACACCACCATCATGGCAAATACAAAATTGAATGCAGTGTCTGTTTACAGCATAATGATGGGTTTTGATGACTCAGTAGTCATAGATGAAGATGACATTCCAAAGAATTTGAATGCCAATGTTTTTCCTCCTGCTCAGCGCATTCTACATCATCTCTTCACCACCATTTTCTATCCCAGGGGAGGCAGCAGGAACAAAGTCAACAAAGTTCATAAATTTTTGTTCCACTGCATTTATAATGGTATAATTGCTGATTTCTCAAGTCTCATGTACGACTTAATATTCCTTTGTTACAAAGAAAAAAGACGTAGTCTTCCATATGCTTCACAGTTAACAGCGGTTTTTATGCATCTTCGTATCAACTTGGATAAGGAAATCTGTGAAGAGTTACTGGACAAGGATGTCTATACCGCCCGCAGTCTTTGCCGCAACATGGGTTACAAAAGAAATGCAGCTGGCCACCTAGTTCGAGTTTTGAAAAATGTTAAAGGCAAGAATGTGCAATCTGCAGAAAATAGTGCCAGTGGTGAAGAAGCAGAAGAAGAAGATGCTACTGCCTCACATGATGATCAGCCACCAACCAGTCCTTCTCAAGCCGGAGGAAGTAGCTCTAGACCAGAGTCACATGTTTCTCGTCTTGATCAAATTGACCAACGGCTGGACAAGCTAACTGAAGATGTGAGTGACCTGAAGCTACATCAAGAGATGTTCCTGCACCACTTCGAATCCATGTCCAAGACTCTTGATGCCCAAACCCAAATGCTTCAGCAAATTAGGGATTCTGTTTCCGGATCACCCAACTAGTCTGGCTAGGAGTAACTTTGCTGTCAGCTTTTTGATGAGCAGCTGCCCTTTTTTTGTTTAAACCCTACTTAGCAGCACCTTTGCTTACTTATGTTATATGTTAAGCTGCATGTCTGGATGCTTGCGTGCTCATTTCAATTCTTTCTCCTTGGTCATCTTCTTTCTATCTACCTTGTTCCTTCTTTAAATCCACCATCTACTCAGCTTATCTTTGTGCACCTGCTCTGCACATCTCCTTTTTGCTCATGAAAAAAAAGGGGGAGAACTAGCAATTTGCTGACAGTAATATTTTGTGATCATGTCCTACTATGTCTTGTTTTGAAGTTGCTATGTTTTTGACGTTCCAGTCTTGATATGCTTATGGTTCAGTAAGTAAATGGATATGCTGTTGAATTCTGGAGTGATGTTCCTTGACACTCATTGGAAAATAAGTGTTATGCTTTCATGTCTGTTTGGCTGACATAGTAGTGAAAATTGTCTCAGTTCTCTCTATATTACTCTATCTTCCCTTTATTAGCTTAAATTGCTTGGGTTGTTTTGTGTTTTTTGTCATCATCAAAAAGGGGGAGATTGTTGTGCCCTCCTTGGTTTTGATGATGACAAAGTTCTTTAATAGATTGAATAAAACATCGTGAGTGGCCATATGCTTCACATTCATTCATTCCATTCTTGATACACTCTACATTCACAATGATCAACTATCTTCTGAGATGCCAATTCATTGATCAAATCTTTATCTCACTAACTATTTGATGAGAATGAATAATGCTGACAACAAGCTCACTCTTTCTCCATGGTGAAATTCAGAAATCTGGAAGAAGGAAGACAAGATAAGTGAAATGAAGAATCTCCATGAAAGGTGAGTAGAATTGATTCATTCAGATCAAACATGGTAAGAATTTCCCCTAGAATAACTTTGTTTAAGTTTGACCAAAAATCCCTTGAATTGGTAGTGCTTAATGTCTTTTTTCTGAGTTAACCTATAGTGGGTCGACCCCCCCCCAGACAGATGGGTCGACCCCTGTTGCAACAGATGCCACTCTTTTGGCTCTAGCACAAATGGGTCGACCCAGCTGATAAAGGGGGTCGACCCCTGTGATCTCACAGAACCAGTTTTTGGCCCCTGTGAAGAAGTGGGACGTCCCACCTATCAAAGGGGGTCGACCCCTGTAACAAGCAGAACCTGGAAACAGGATCTGTTTGATACATGGGTCGACCCACTTGGCAGATGGGTCGACCCACTCTTGAATTTTCTTATTTTCTCCGATTTACGCTATATATTTCATCTATTAATTGTGTGGGCCATACTTCACGTGCAAATCACTTGTTAGTCATTGGGATTAACTAGTAATCATGTGGCTTAGACTATTAAACCTAATTAACATCATTTGATTAAGTCTAACACTGATTTCACTTATTTCGTGCAGGTTTCGAACAGGATAAAGAAATGGCCACGTCGGATTTGCAGAACCAATCAAAGGAGAGAATAATCTCCTCCTTCCTCCAGCTAGGAGTGCCATCCCCCAGGATATAAATACCCATGATTAGGGCGTCCCAAGGACACACGACCAGAGCTGCAAAAGGTGCCACACGAGTGTTGGGCGTCTTCATCCTCGGGAGCAGAGGCGCACCTGCGTGTGGAAGAGAAGGTCGTGGTTCGAAGAGCAGCTTCATCGATCTTCATCCGAGCAACTTCGTTCAGCAATCAAGACATCATCCTGCTGCGTGGATCATCTTCCCAAGCCTCAGCGTCTTCTGGAACCCATCAACCCACGGACGTCTCTGTTGAAGCATAGCTCGCCATCATTCCAATAGACAGGGGGAGTTGTCCTTAATGTTCTTCATCAGTCTTAGGCTTAATGTTCATGTGACTCTCTTTATTTTCAAACTCAGATATAGTGTGTGAGAGATTGGAGATTTGATCTCCGTGGAATGCCCTTGTTGGGTGTGTGTGTATGTGTGGATAGAGGTCCTTGACCTCGTGTTTGTGTGTGTGTGCTATTCAGTGTAGCTCTCTATAGTGGAATCCTCTCAAGTTGAGAGGGGTGGATGTAGGATCGCACTTGGGTGCGTCCGAACCACCTAAAATTGCTCGTCTCCTGTGGTTGTGCTCTTGTGCGTTTGGTTTATCTTGTAGGTTGTGTGGTTGCTGTGTTTTTTATTTGTGGTTTGCTTGCTCGTGCGCGGTTGATAATTTTTAATTTCCCGTCAATCAATTCACCCCCTCTTGATTGCCATTCCAACGGGCCAACAGGCCTCGAAGGAAATCAAATGGGCCACAACTCGCGCTCACGATGGGCTCAGAACTACCAATTTAGCCCCTTTAGCAGCACGCCCCTGATGCCCCTTCAGCGGCACGCCCCCAACGGCCTTCACCGGCATGCCCCAATGACCTTTAGCGGCACTCCCTCAGGCCCCTTCAGCGGCACGCCCTTTGGGCTCTTCAGCGGCACGCTTGCCGTGTCTTCAGCGGCACGCCCTTTTGGCCCTCTCAGCGACACGATTGTTTAGCCTGCCAGCGGCACAACGTTCAGGCATTTCAACGGCACGTCCGGTAGACCAAATCTCGTGCCCATGCCCTACAGATCCTTGGCACGCAGTGGGCTGTCTGAGGTGTCAGCCGGAGGTTGGGCCACGCAAGCTACTCCCCTTACATTAGGGACGGGGGAAGTCAAACCCCATCATGACCGGTCGCTTCCCACTTCCGGCTATCGTATTCGAACGCTCCCGCCGTGTGGGGTATAAAAACCCCTCTTCTTCGGAGCAGAAAAAAGAGAAGAGAAGGAAGAGGAGAAAAAAAGAGGACAGAAGCACACACAGCCAGACAGAGAGAGGGAGAGACGAAGAAGAGAAGAAGAGAAAAGGAAGAAGAAGAGGAAGGGAGGCTCTGGCTTCCCCCCTGCTGCTCCGTCCACCGCCGTCTGTGCGAAGAGGAAGAGAAGAAGAAGAAGAGAAGAAGAGGGAGGCCCTCCGGTGACCACCGACAAGTGAGAGAGAGTAAGGGAGAAAGAGAAAAAGAGAGATATAGCAGGGGGAGTGAGGTAGGGCAGGGAGCCGTCGCCCCTGTTCGACCCCAAACTCCCCCATTTTTCTCCTCCTTTTCTTTCCCCCCTTCTTCCACCGCTTGTATTTTGAACTCCGGTGTTTTTGAGGTGTACATGGCCGGTTATGGCCTTTTCTCTTCGTGAATGGAAATCCCCCCCTTCTTGGATTTCTTGCTATTGTGTTTGATTTATGCCGGGAAGTGTGCGTTTCAACCATTCTTCCTCCTCCTTCCGACGGTTTGGCCCCTAGTGGGGACCCTTCTTCCCCTCCATCATGGCCCTTGTCATGGGGTCCCAGACCTTCAACCTCACCCATTTGCCTGAAGGGGGAGGCCCCTCCTCTTCTCCTGAACGCCCAGCCACCAACACCGTCCCTGGCCCTTTCCTCTTTGGCTCCATCACACTTAGGAAGCCTTTGGCCCATCCCCTCCAGTCCTTAGGCGATATATCTTGCTCAGTCCTCCACCGGTAGGTCCACCCCTATCCCGGTGCAGCCTCCCCAGCTCCCAGCGGTACGCCCCCCCATTGAGCCCTTCGCCGGCACACCCCCATTGGGCCCTCTCCGGTGCACTCTTCAACACCCTTCGCCGGCACGGCCTTGGCTGCCCTCCCCCGGCACGCCTATGATAGCCCTCGCCGGTACGCCCCCTTTGGACCTTCCCCGGCACGGCCTTAGTGGCCTTCACCGGCACACCTTTGGCCTCCCTAGCCCGGCACGCCCTTGATTAGTTCTAGAGGTTTTGTTTTTCCCCTTCATCGGTCGTTGCTTTCGGCTCTTCCGAGGTTTTATTAAAGGTTCCGCCACTCCGTGTGGGCGCGTTCCCTTTATCTCCCTTATGCTCGGGTCAAGGGGAGATGCTGTCAAATTTTCGTTAGAAATAATAACACGTTGAAGAGACAAAAGGAAGCAACAAACAAATAGAACAATAACATACCATAAGACAAAAAGAAGCAACGAACGAATGGAACGATCGGCGATAGAACACTCTAACCGAAATAAGGCACTACGGACAACATGAGAAGAATTGGATTAAATGACTATGTGGTAAATTTAGTGCTCAATATGTAAAGAAAAGGTTGGGGGAAGAAGAAGAAAAAATTTGTATAAAACTACATAAAAATCAAAGGAAAGAAGAAAATAAAAGCCTTAAAAGAGGTAAAGGAGGAGTGGGCCTTCACCGGTACACATATTCCAGCCTTCTCCGATACACCCTACAAACCTCCCACGGCACACTCCTCTACTTCCTTGAACCCCTGCGGTACACTCACAGCTGCCTTCACCGGTACACCTATTCCAGCCTTTGCCGATACACCCTACCAACCTCCCACGGCACACTCCTCTACTTCCTTGAACCCCTCCGGTACACTCACAGATGCCTTCCCCGGTACACCTTCTACCCTCCTTGGCCGACACACCTCCCGCCCACCTTCCTCCAGCGGCACGCTCCTTTTCCCCCTTCACCGACACGCCTTGGAACGTCTTCACCGGCACGCCACCCTTCTTCCTTCGCCGGTACATTGCCCATGACCTTCCCCGGCACACTCTATGTCGCCTTCGCCGGCACGCTGCCTACGACCTTCACCGGCACGCTCCTTAGTCCCCCTTTTGGCCCTTCAGCGGTCCACTCTCTCCCCAGAAGTATGTGTGTAATATATAATATATAATAATAATAATAATAGTAATAAATCAATAAAAATTACGATGACTAAATAAATTTGGTTATATATATATAATAAATAAAAATTGTGAAATAATAATAACAGTGGTGAGAGAAATTTCTAATAATAATAATAATAAACAGCGTGGATAAATCATTCAGGAATAATACACAAAAGGGAAATAAGCAATAAAAAGAATGCATGTATATAATTAGAAGCCCGGATAAAAGAAACGGTAAAATCTACATTGCAACCCCGTCTCTCCTGTGACATGGTGCTGAAGGGAACATGAATGCTGCCCTGCAGGTCGGGCCTGAGTCACGGGGACTGCCTCAATACGGCCACGACCTGACCTCACCCCGAGCCGACATTCTGATTAAACCGGACCCGTTTCTCAAGACCAGACCCTTTTCGAGCCATTATTAAAATTGCCGCGCGCTCGGCAAACATTTGAACGGGTTCGTCTCGGCTTCCACCGCGTTTCTATCACGGACCTTCGTCCGAACATGAAAAAGGTCTACGAAAGACCAATATAGCCCGTGGCCCGTATCCCGATGCATATCTCAATGTGATTTGTTCCTACTTCTTTCTCGCGCAGTTAGTATCAGTCCTTTCGATCACAGGGCCCTTAATTTTGGCAATTAATCAAGGCTGTTCCCTCGTATGGGGGATGTAAATGACGTCGTGACCTTTACGGCACGACGGGATCTGGTCCCTTCTTGTAATACTAATTGCGCTACTTTCACGAATGCAGGATAATCGCATTATGGTACCAACAATGGCAATTACCTGCGGCCCTCAGGTCGTGGAGAACCACGTTCGGGGCGGCTACCTCGCGGTCCCCCTCAAGTTCGGGAGCTTCCCTCCCACAGTGGGATTCCCCAACTTTCTTGGGGTGGCCTTTGTCAACCTAATCGACGTGAAAGCATCTGATGAGCCCCAGACAAACGCTCCCATCCTGGGGACCACTGAAGCTACTGTTGGCCGAGCTGTGGCCAAGAGCGACAACGGCATCCCGGCAACGATGCTGAGCTGCAACGTGCACCACCTGCACCAGACCGCTGGCCCATCCTACCAGGGGTCGGCATCTCATCGGAGGAGGCTCCGAGGGAACAACACCGGTGTCATCCCGGGACACCGCATATCCAGCTCCGGGAAATCCATGGCTGTCGGGACCATCCGGGTCCACCTCGATGGACAGGGGTCCCAGGTGATACCGGACCGCATCATCCCGACCATCCCAGTCCGTAACTCTTTCCAAGGGCTGGAGAAGCTAAAAGAGAGGGTGACGCCCGCTGTCCCAGCCGCGGCACTGAAGACTGTGCCACCTCACAGGCTGGCCAAACTGAAACAAATTTGGGTTCCCAGGGAGGCCCAACCCACTACACCCGTCCAGGCGGGACCCAACACTTTCCACCCGAGGAGGGCCCGAAGAGATGAAAGGGTCGAGGTGCCGACCCCAGCCTGCCAACCAGCACCTGTGATGCCGGTGCCGCCCGAGAATGCCCGCCGCCATCGCCGTGGGCGCCGACATAATGCTGCCCGCCTGGCGCCCAGGGTTTACTCCCCGCTTGTCACTGCCATCGGCACACAACCACCGGCCGCTCTCCCCGACCAGGAGTGGGAAGGTATCGAGCAGGCCTTGAGAAACTACCTCCGGGGCCCAGGTAGTACTCCTTTGGGCCGCCAACGACTACTGGGGGCAGTGGCCTCTGCTTTCCAAGAAGAAGAAGCCCGGCCCGCACCCAGTGCGGAGTCGAGGAATCGGTCGGAGGAGCCGCGCCAGTCCCCTTTTTGGGAGGAAGCACCGCCCCGACGATCAGTCTTCGACAGGTTGGTATTTCCAGAGAGGTCATCCTGGAGGATGACGAAGAGAAATAGAAGTCAGAGAGTCTTCACCTGCAATATGGCAGGAGTTTTGGGGTGATACGGGGCCCTACCCACCGACCATGAAGAAGTGGCCAGGCTCGCTGCCAGATCGGGGCCTCTACTAGAAGGGGAAGGGCGGTAGGCGAAGAGGCACAGACAGGCGCCGAAGAAACCTTTCACGAAGAACCTCACGTGGCTCTCACGGCCAATGTAGTCACCACCGGTGACACGAGCGGCAGACCCTCCACATCATCCGAGGACGCCCCGGATGAAGAGATAGGGGGCATGCCCAATTTCCCCACAACTGACCCGGCAATGTTGTACATGATGCAACGATTCCAGCAAGAGATTGAGTTTATGAAAAAGCTACTAAATGAGTGGAACGCACAACCCTCGACGTCCGGACAGACCGAGGTTCTGCTCGAAGCGCCCGCAGGCAACAAGTAATCTTCAGAAGCAACTCTGCAAGCTGCGACCTCCCTAGCAACTCCCAGCTTCCCAGGGGGCATGCCCCCGCAACAAGCACAATACACAGCACTGGCCCCGCTGCAGGCCCCCCCTTCCCAAGGGTCCCCCATGGCCTCCAGGCGACTGTGCTAACTACCCCGAGTGCTCAGCCCGCCCATTTCTATCCGAGTCCGGATGACCCAACAACAGTCAGCCGGTTGATGCTTGAACAAATGATAGACATGAAGCTAGCAGAGAGAGGCGACGGGGATCAGACGTCATTCGACGTCTACCGGGTGCCATATCCGGCTAATTATGTCGCGAAGAAGCTGTCGGTTGGCGTCACCAAGCCACCGAAGTTTGAAAAGTTTAATGGGAAAGGGTCTCCTAGGGAGCACATTGCCTATTATGTGAATGTCATGGGAGATCTGGCTGCCGATGAGGCCTACCTCCTGAAGTTTTTCGGCTCGACACTCACTGGGCTTGCCTTTGGGTGGTACTCCAGCTTGCCGCCCGGGTCTATTGCTGATTGGCCTGACATGCAGAAAAAGTTCAAAGAAAGGTTCTATGTTGCTGAACGGGGAGTCACTGTGGCAGAGCTCTATGCCACAAGGTGGAGGAATGACGAGTCGGGTCTCGACTACATCAAAAGGTGGAGGAACATCAGCATGAGGTGCAGGCATCCTCCGCACCAGGAGGACGCAGTGCAAATCTGCAAACAGAATTTGAAAAAGGAAATCTTAGAAAGGATGATCGGCGCTGAGGTTAAGACGTTTGACCGCCTGAATAATGTAGTAGCAGAGATTGAGGCATTTCTGGCCCGATATTCCTCCAGCCCGGCAGCATCGAGCCAGAGAGCCCGACAGGCCGAGGAGAAGCCAGTTCCCCCTGAGGTGCATGCACTAGATTTCCAGACCTTTGAGAAACAGAAGGAAAAAGGCAAAGGGGCCGCCAACTCTCCCCCGCCCAGAACTACAGAACGGCGGGAAGGCCCCTCGTTGAGGGAGAAGATGAGAAACAAGCTATATTCTTTCTCCCGAGACAAGTCCCGGCTCTTGTTCGGGTGGGCAACCGGCTACAACAAAATCACGTTGCCAGAACCAAAGAGGCCCGGTGACCTGAAGAAGAAAGACGACCCGCGCTTCTGCCTGTAGCACCGGATGCTCGGGCACACTATTGACGACTGCTATGTCTTCAAGGACATCATTGAGTCCTTAATCAAGAATGGGGAGCTGGACATGGGGGAGCACAAGGTAGACCCCCCACAACTGCATGAGTTGCCCAACATAACCTCCACCGTCAACATGGTTTCATTATACCAGGAGTTGCCTGAAGAGTGGACGGAGGCCAGCACCCGCGCCACTTATGAAACTTTTATTATGGCCCCGGCTCAAGACCAAGAGGGTTGGTAGACCGTGCCCAGGAAGAATAGAAGAGGACAGATCCCTCGGCCCACCCGAGGAGTTCATGTGAGGGGTGTGACACCCCGGGCGGCACTGCCTCCGGTGAACCCGGTCTGGCATAACACAGCCCCTCGACTAGTCATGAGGCGGCCGACTCACAATAAAAAGAAGCACGTCCCGATGCAGATGCATAAGAAGACCATCCCGGTGGTTGAAAGACTCCAGGCTATTATTGATGGGCTTGAAGATTATGAATAGCCCGAAATCCAGCCCGTGGAGTTGAAGGAGTATGTCACCTGGGAGGAGTTCGAATCACTCGAACTGGCTCCAAGAATAGAAGCCGAAGCAGATAAAGAGCCTCCCCTGTGGGGTGAACTTCCCCAAGAGCAGCCATCGGCTACAGCGGGAAAGAAGAAGAAGAAGAAGAGAAGGTCCATGGGCAAGAAGAGAAAGGAGGTTGTCGTCGCCTGCAACACCCTCGCAGCGCTGTTCGACACTGCCCCCTCCCTGGAAGAAAAAGAGGAAGAGTTACCCCATGAGCCGACGGAGGTGAGCCAGGCTGAAGCATCCACTTCCCAACACGTCACCAGGTCGGGAAGGAAGTGGGGGTGCCCCCCTCAGGACAACCTCAACATCATGCTCAGGGGAGAATAGCCATACCAGGTCCCCGAGTCCAAGGTTCAAGGCACCGAGATCCCTCCCCCGTTGGGTCTCTATCCTGAAGGAGCCAGGAACAGAGGCACCCCTTCATTTGCCAAATTCTTGTTAACCCAAGCAGGGGGGCAGGCACGCTCCCAAGGGTCTCCTTCGACCAGAGAAGCTTGCAGTCCCCAAGCTCCACCGACGGTGACTCCTCCTCAGCCAGAGGAGGAATCTAACGGCATCCCAAATCTTGCCGAGTTCATACAATAAAAGGAGGAAGCCCAGCAGGCCCTACGGGCTCAACAGGCTGTAGTAGAGTCGGTAAACGAGGTATCCCCCGATCTGACACCCCAGCTCCAAGGTGAAGAGATGAAGTTACTCAAGGTGCGGGCTGCCGACCGAATAGTCAGACACCTCAATAAGATCCCAGCCTGATTTACCGTATGGGAGATGCTATCTTTGGATGAAGAAACACAGCAAGCCATCATTGTCGCACTCCAGACGCCAGCACACCTTGAAGCCTGTCTGGCAGAAATATCACCTGAAGTGGCTGTGGCTTTCAGAGAAGATGACATGCTCCTGCCCACATGCAGCCATAACAGACCCCTCTACATGAAAGGGCAGCTGAATGGCCAGCCTATCAACATGGTCCTGGTTGACCTGGGGGGGGGGCAGTGAATATACTCCCCTACCGAGTTTACCAAAAGCACTACTTTGACGTACACCTGGTTGAGGTCAAGAATGTCAAGATTGCTGGTTTCAACCAAAAATGTGAGGTGCCCATGAGGGTCGCAGAATTCAACTTGACCTTTGATGATTTCACCACCAAGGTCCAGTTCCACGTCATCAACTCCAACACCTCCTATAAGGCATTGCTGGGCCGGCCCTGGTTACACCAGAATAGAGTGGTGCCTTCCACCCTGCACCAATACATCAAGTACCCCTGTGAGGGTAAGGAAGTCAGAATCTTCGCCGATCTCCACCCGTTCGAGGTGTTCGAGTGTCATTTGTCAGATGCCAATCTGTACTTAGAGAAGGCGAAGCAAGCTCCCCAGGCCGCCTAAGACAGGGGAAAGAAGAAAGTGGAGTCGGGTGGTTGGTTTCCTCCGTCGCCCCCAGGCTAAGTTGCTCCCCCACATGTACCATTCACTGCACAAGAAGAGGGGTATTCAAGGCAGCTCCTCTCGCCATCTATCCCACACCGGGGAAGCCTTGCCTCGAAGACCTACTGGAGGATGTCAGAGTCCCGCCAGGGATCATCAAGCCCATAATAGAAGTTGACTGTCAAGTAGCCGAGCAGCTGAGAACCTTTGAGGTGCCTAACCCTGAAGGGCCACCCACTATCTTTTATGATGCTGGGGAAAAGCCAGTCAGGGAAGACGATGATTGTCGATTCCCTGACGAACTGCATGACCCGCACGTCCCCATCGCGGGACTTCCTCACATGACTGACCGGGCAATCAGAGTGGTCAAAAAACAAAAGATCCCCCCTACCAACCCTCCAGCCAGAAAGAAATGTTTGAAAGGATGTGGAACCCGCCAAACCTGGATAGGCAGCTGCTGCAAATCACCAAGCACCCCCGCCTAGGTTTTTCGCCAGAAGACTATTACGAAACTGGGGTTATATCGGTTTCGGCCCTGTCCGGCGAGGACCCCGCGGAAGCTGCAGACTTGCAGGAAGCCCGTCAAGATGTATATTCCACACCGTCGACTGAGGAGGCGCAAGACGAAGAAGTGTTCCTTTGGAACCCTCTCCACCGCCGCTGCATGGGGAAGACTTCCTCCTTTTCTGAGGGGTTGACCTCAAACGATCACACCACCGGGGCGCCCTCACCCCGGCCTGTTGGCAAAGCAAGGAGCAGTATGGGCCATGCTCCGGATTCTCCTCGATACGACCCCGTCATGTACGCCTTATACCATAGGTAGCAACGGGAGATCGAGATGTTAAAGGCACGGCTGGTTGAGTTAACCTCGCTAGTGACCGACCTGATCAAGGTCTCTCTCCGCCCGTGGGGTGCCAACGTGTCTCGGCACCGAGACACCAGTCCTGACGCCTCCATCTGGTCGAGGAGGGAAGCAAGAGATACGGCGAGCCCTTTAACCAGGCGGCCAGCCAGGCGAGGCCTGACACTCCAAGAGAAGCTACAGAAGCCCTACTCCTTCCCAAGAGAGAAGACTCGGGGTATCTTTGATTGGGCCTGCCACTATGGCAAGGTCTCCCTCCCGAGGTCCAACAGGCAGTAGGACGCCCGAAGAAGTGGGGAGCCACTGTTTTGTCCCTATCACCAGATACTGGGTCACGCCATTGAAGACTGCTATGTCTTCAAGGACATTGCTCAAGACCTCATTGACAGGGATGAGCTTAGAATGGTAGACTATGTGGTAGTGCCGCCGCGCCCCCACGTGACGGGTAGCCCCATAAAAGGAGCCTATACAATATCTATTCAGTACCAGGCCCTTGAAGATGCAGCAGCCTTGGCCCCCGCCGAGGTTGTCTATGATGAGTACATAGAGGGTCCCGAGGCGGCCCTGTGCCCTTCTACACCAGGGAACCCCGTGGACCCACCGGCTATAGCCCAGGAGGAATGCGCGGTGAACGTAGCCTCCACACCCAATCACGAGGAACGAGAAGAAGGGGATGGCATCCTCGAGCCCGAGGACAATGAAGACCAAGACTTTGTCGATTTGTCTTCGGCCCCGCCGGAGACTGAAGATGGCGGCCGGGCCACCGTCGATGAATTGATTGAGATCAACCTTGGCACAGAAAGCGACCCCAGGCCGACCTTTCTGAGTGCTCTTATACCCCCACGAGAGAGAGAACAATACATGAAGCTACTGCAAGAATTCCAGGATTGCTTTGCCTGGAACTACAAAGAAATGCCTGGACTCAGCCCTGAAGTGACTCAGCACATTTTGGCCATTGATCCCAAGATGGAGCCAGTGAAGCAGTCTCCCCGGCGTATGAGGCCAGAATTGATCAACCAGATCTGCAAGGAGGTTGATAAGCTCATAGACGTCGACTTCGTGGCAGAAAACCAATACACTACCTGGCTGGCCAACATCATGCTGGTAAAGAAGAAGAATGGATAGACCAGGATCTGCGCGGACTTTCACGACCTGAATAAAGCCCGAAAGATGACTTCCCGGTGCCCATCACCGAAGTGATGATTGATGCGACCACTGACCATGAGGCCCTGTCTTTTATGGACGGGTTGTCAGGCTATAATCAAATATGGATAGCCGACCACGACCGGATTCACACGGCCTTCAGATCGCCTAAGGGGATATTCCACTACAAGAGGATGCCCTTCGGCCTCAAGAATGCCGGCGCCACGTACCAGTGGGTAATGACCAAGATATTCGACGAGCTGCTGTATAGCAAAGTCGAATGCTACATTGATGATCTGGTCGTCAAGACCAAGGAAAGGGGTGATCATCTGGATGACCTCAGGGTCGTCTTCCACAGACTCCGGCAGTACGGGCTGAAGATGAACCCCATGAAGTGCGCCTTCAGTGTCTCCAGTGGGAAGTTCCTTGGCTTCATTGTCCGGCACAGAGGGATCAAGATTGACCCCTTTAAGATAAAAGCCATCAGGAGCTGCCTCCTCCGAGGAACCTGGGAGAGTGGAGGTCTCTACAGGGTCGACTAGCTTACATTCGCAAGTTTATCTCCAACCTGTCGGGGCGCTGCCAACCCTTCCACAGACGGATGATGAAGAATGCACCCTTTAGTTAGGGTCCCGAATGCCAGCATGCGTTCAACCAGCTAAAAGAGTACCTGAAAACCCCGCCCGTCCTGGGGGCACCTGCCAAAGGTAAACCGCTTATTCTCTATATAGCGGCTACCGAATATTCACTAGGGGCAATGCTTGCCCAGAATAATGACGAGGTGAAGGAGCAGGCTCTCTACTACCTCAGCCGAAGATTGGTGGGAGAAGAGGCCAAGTACACCCCGATTGAGAAGATTTGCCTTGCGTTGGTCTTTGCAGTCAAGAAGCTGAGGCACTATATACTGTCCCATGAAGTATGTTTAATATCCAGGGCCGATCCTATCAAGCACATTCTCTCCCAGCCAGTCCCGAAGGGGCACCTTGGCAAATGGGCCGTACTACTTATGGAGTTCGATATCACCTACATACCGCAGAAGGCCGTTAAGGGGCAAGCCGTCATGGACTTCTTCGCAGCACACCCTGTGCCCGAAGACTCCCCGTTGGCCATGGAGCTGCCCGAAGATGAAACACTGGAGGTGGACCAGGTCCAACAAGTCGTTTGGCAGCTGTTCTTCGACGGGGCCTCGAGAACAGAAACGACCCCGTCCGGACGCACCATGATACGGGCCGGAGCCGGCATCGTCCTCAAATCTCCATATGGGGAGGTAGTGCACACCTCCTGCTGCATCAGCAAGCCCTGCACAAATAATGAAGCAGAATATGAAGCTCTGATCATTGGTCTCCAAGTGGCCCTCCAAATGGAGATCAAAATGCTCCAAGTATTCGGTGACTCGCTGCTGGTCGTCAAGCAGGACCAGGGGCAGTTTGACGTCCGGAAACCTGAGTTGCTCCCTTATCACACTAAGGCAAAGGGGCTCATGGAGCGGTTCTACCTCCTCGAGATAGGCCATGTTGCCAGAGGAGACAATGCACAAGCCGACGCCCTGGCAAAATTGGCGAGCTCACTTGCAGTGCCGCTAGATGGACTACTCAACATCCAAGTGATAAATCAGCGCCAGGTACCCAGCATGACAGAAGAAGAGCAAGAAGAAGAAGAGCTGGAGGTCACTACAGCAGAAGCTGTTGGCCTACCTGACTGGAGAGACCCTCTGATGCAGTGGTTCTAACACCGGCAACTGCCCAAGCAGAGAGAAGATAAGATCAAGCTCCTTAGAACAAAGGACTCTTATGAGCTCCGAAACGGAATATTATTCCAAATTGTGGCCGACGCCAAACAGAAATTACTCCTCCGATGCTTGTCCACTGAAGAAGCCTGGAGGTCATGAAGGAAGTCCATGCCTGAGCAGCTGGTGCACACCAGGCAGGACCGAAAATGAAGGTTGAAATAAAGAAGCTCGGCTACTATTGGCCGACAATGTTCGACGACAGCTGCAAATATGCCAAGTCATGTCAGAAGTGTCAGAAGCATTCCACCATACCCAGAAGGCCGCCCGTGCAGCTGCATCCAATGGTGCCCAATTGGCCGTTTGCCCAATGGGGAACAGACGTTGTGGGTCTCTTACCTGCGTCATCTGCCGGCTGCAAGTACATTTCGGCGGCAAC
The DNA here is from genome assembly GCA_022559845.1 of Amorphophallus konjac. Classification (NCBI taxonomy): domain Eukaryota; kingdom Viridiplantae; phylum Streptophyta; class Magnoliopsida; order Alismatales; family Araceae; genus Amorphophallus; species Amorphophallus konjac. Next base: position 290,001,555 of record CM040125.1, on the reverse strand, counting down.
TGATTATTTCTCCCGTTGGGCGGAGGCCGTCGCCTTAAGAGAGGTTACCGGAGCGATTGTGGCCAGATTTATCCATCGTAACATCATATTCCGGTTTGGCAACCCCGACCGGATTGTCTCAGACAATGGCAGCCACTTCCGCAGCCAGAAGGTCTATCGACTAACGGAAAAATACAAAATTGATTGGAGGACATCGACTCCTTCCAATCCACAGGCTAATGGGCTGGCTGAAGCTTTTAATAAAACACTCTACACTCTCCTGGCCAAGATTGTTAGCTCTAACAAAAGGGACTGGAAAGAGAAAATATACGAGGCACTGTGGGCGTACCGGACCGTATACAAGACCCCAACCGGCTGCTCGCCTTTCTCTCTAGTATACGGCTCGGAGGTAATTATCCCCATTGAATTGGGGATACCTTCCCCCAGGGTCACCATTCAGCACGGCCTTGTCCATGAAGGGCAGACCAACGCCGAGCGAAGGCTCGAAGAGCTCTCCAGTTTGGAAGGGAAGCGGCTTCAGGCCCAACAGAACATTCAGGTCTACCAGGCCTGGATAGCGCGTGCCTTTGACAAGCTTGTCAAGGAACGCGAATTCAAGAAAGGTGACCTTGTCATGGTCAAGAGAAGAGATGTCATGGCTGCCAACCCCAAGGGTAAGCTGAAAGAAAATTGGCTCGGACCCTACGTAGTCCAAAAAGTCTACGAGGGTGGAGCTTATGTAATTATCAACCACCACGGAGAAGTTCAATTCCCGCCTCTTAATGGGAGACACTTGAGGTTGTACCATACTCCAGCGCCCCCATTAAATCAATAATATAATCCTTCGCCCTATCTTGGGTGAATTTGCATGATTACTGTCCAAATGACTTGATCGCCATTCACGTTCTCAAAAAGGAACAAGAAAAATGGAAAAAGGAAAGAAAAAAAAAGAAAAAAGGGAAGAGAAAAAAAGAAGAAAAGAAAAGAGAAAAAAAAGAGAAGAGAAAAGAGAAGGAGAGGAGAGAAAGAAGAAAGAACACAAAAAAAAGAGGAAAAAAAGGGAGAGAAGAAAGAAAGGAGAAGAGAAAAGAAAAAAAGAGAAAAAAAGGGGACAAGGAAAGGAGGGGCGGTCCCCCATCCTGAATCATCGCCCCGCGTCGGTAGGGATATTAAAAAGCAGATCGGCCGCCTCGGCCCCGCCGCTTTGTTAACTTGGATAAATATTCCCTTTGGCTTGGACCTCCCGTCCAAGCCATTGACTAAACAAACTCTTCTCTCCGTCCTCTCCGGGCGGTGGGTATCCCTTTGGCTTGGACCTCCCGTCCAAGCCATTGACTAAACAAACTCTTCTCTCCGTCCTCTCTGGGCGGTGGATATCCCTTTGGCTTGGACCTCCCGTCCAAGCCATTGACTAAACAAACTCTTCTCTCCGTCTCCTTCGGGTGGTAAATATTCCCTTTCATTTGGGCCTCCCATTCGGGGTCATTGGTTAAGCAAATTTCCGGTCACCGCCCCTCCGCGCGACGAAAATGGGGGGGGGGGGTCAATTTCACTACCAGGGCCCCCTGCCTGGGGCCGGTGCACAGTTCCGACGTTGGGAGAGACCGGTAGTCCACCCATTCGGCATGGTGGAGTGGTCTCCTCGTCCTCCCCCTTGGAGGGCGAGCACTCTCCCGTACCCCCACGTGGGTCCCTACCTGGTTCCCCGCGATCGAACTGTCGCAAGGACTTACAGTCTACCGGTGTGTGCTGACAAAAAAAACAAAGAAGGGGGGAGAGAGAAAAGAGGGCAGAGGAAGAAGAAAATAATACAAACAAAAAGGAGAGAGAAAGAAGAAAAGAAAGGAGAAAAGAGATCCCCCTGGGGTGAATGCCACGCACACTGAAAGGACACGGGAAATTGTAAGTATTTTGTTCTGTTCCATTCAAAAAGGGATTAAATGACATGTGCTTTGGGGCATACCCCTGTGTTACATTTCAAAAAAAAGGGGAGAAAGTTAAGGGGCACCACGTTCAGTCGATGCCCCTGTAGACGTCTTCAAGAGGGAGAATTCCAACGCAAGGGAAGTTTGTCATGTCGCGCAGTCGGCCCCTCCATTTTTCGAGGCGGGCGAGCCCAGTCTCCACAAATGCTGTCTCAGCCTGGGCGACGGCAAGCGCTTCACCCTCCCTCTCGACCAATCCTTCAGCTCTGGCAAGCTCAGACTTGGCTGTGGCAAGGTAGCCCTCCAGCTTCGCGATCCGATTCCTGATGAAGCGAACATCGCCCTGGCCTTCCTCTAAGGCCTTCCCGTGCTGCTCTACATTATTGCGTCGTGCCTCCAGGGTTTGCTAATATTCCTCCGCCTGGGCATCGAGAGCGGCGCGCTCATCGGGAGCCTGGGTCTCGAGGAACTCGCGACGTTTAACATATTTCAGCAGTAATAAAACCCGCTACAACCATTCCTCGAGTGGGCAGCCCAACACTTGCAATGCCCCGGTCAGCTGCGTCACGATACTCTGAACCTCCCGATATGACAAGGAAAGATCGACGAAGAGCATTGTCCGTAGTGTCACTAACATCTGTCGGATCGGCGCACCTGACGAGGTGTGGCTGATCGAAGGCACAGTCGGAGGGACAAAATCTACGGAGCTGTCCACCTCGGCCCACAAATCAGCGTCCACCGCGACTGAAGAAGATGGAAGGGAAAGAGTCAAGTCGCCTGGCCGGTGTAGCTCGACATGAAACCCCTGGCCAGCCACTGCTAGAGGAATGGATAAGATTACCATCGAATCACTTGGCACCGCCATCATTCGGTGTTCTCTTACCTCTTCTTCATCCGCCGGGTCCGCCTCCGCCACCATTTCACTGGATGGGGATGCAGGTGCCGCTGCTTCGGCCGAAGGAAGGGCTTCGAGCAAACCAGGGCCCGAAGCCATTGCCGGTAAACCTCTCTCTCGCGTCAGGGATCCCTCCAGATGCACGCGAAGTCTTGCAAATACCCCCTTCAGAAGCGGGTCCTCCACCTGGGCCGGGATCTTCAGGGAAGGCAGAAGGGGAACCATCAGCCGGGGTCTGCCTCCCACTTGCACGAGGGCGGTGAGGATCTCCGCTCCTGGGTCCGAGACCAAAGCCGGCCCCTCCACCGCTATCGGACCGATAGTCGGCCTCCGTTTAGCGATGGCCTTCCGGACACGGCAGACGTCTTCCCTGGCGTTGACATTATCTGATCATGTGGAGCGGAGTTAGCCACTCGCTACCTGGAACGAATCATGCAAGATCAAAAGGCAGGGAAGAACCACAAGGCCCACGTGCTTACCTCGGCCACCGGGATGATGCTACCTTCGGGCGCGATCTCCCCATCCTCCAAAGGCTCGTCCGCCGTTTCGGGAGCATTCGGAGTCTCCGCGGCTGACTCCTGCTGCAAAGCCTCGAACAAGAGGGCCAGCTAACCTAGGCCTACATCAGCTCCTGTTGAGCGATCGACCGATTTAGCCGGGGTAGCCCCCTCCACGGCCACCGACTCAATTGGTTCCTGAAAATCAAGGGATAACAGGAATAAAGTCACTGGACGATCACGAGGGAGGTCCTGTGTGAACAAGCTCACACTTACAGTAGCCTCCTCCATTAAGCTCAGAGAGATAGCGAGTGAGGGGGCCTTAAAGATCGGCTTGGGCGGCCCAGATACTTCAGATACACCCTCGCCAGAAGCCACCTCGTCGGAGGAGTAATCATAATCTACCTCCTCGCTCGACGAAGACTCGACCGCCACGGGTTCTTCCCTTGTTGGCAAGGGGGCCTCCGCTTCGAGGTCGACGATCGGCGCATCCTCGCACGGGCCGGGAGAGGGTAGTACGCCAGATTTCAACCTCTTCCTCATGTACATGCGCGTCGTTGGGAGATGCAGGCGGGGCCCTGGTGGCCCGATAGCTGCCACGTCAACCCCTGCCACTTAAAGAGAGGGTGGATCACACCAGAGCCGAATAGGCATTAAGAATGAAATAAGTCAATTAACTGGACGTAGATAAATACTCCCTTCGGCTGCTACAGCACGAGGCGGCTCAAGGGCCTCCTTGACAGGCGAGGGTGCCCTAGGAGCTGCAATCTCTCTCTCGCCTGGGATCGGTGCAGGTGCCGGCTCCTCCGTATCGGCTGAAAGAGGAAAGTACACATTGTTAGCGCAACAAGAGTGATATAGAAGGGGGGGGGGGATGAATATATCACTCCCTATTCAAATAACATCAACGGAAAATCACTCCTTCGAAAATCACCCTACCGAATATAGCTAAACAAATTAGCCAATGCAGTGAGAAACTAAGACAGAGTAATAAGATGCGATTAGAATAGGCCGTCCACACACAAGCACATTGCCAAGCAGATAGAGAGCATCAATGATTGCAGCAAACCACAGAGGAGAAAAGAGATTTTAAGGTGGTTCGATTGTAGTCCACAATCTACATCCACCCCTCACTCCAACTAGAGTAAGGATTCCACTAGCCAATGCTAGAAACCTGCAGACTCAGTCTGTGAACAAGGTGCTGCCACACAGCTTGAATAACCAAGGGAAACAAATCCCTCAACCAAACTCTGCTACCCACAGAGCTTGAAACCTGTTCTAGCTACCAGCTAGAACAGAACCGGAGAAAACTCTTCCTTCCTCCAACCTGGAGGGAACCTACTAATGACAACCCGTCACTAGAAGAACTAGAGATCTACGATCTTTCTTCCTCTGTAGCCCAGAGGGAAACCGGAGTAACACTCCCTTCCTCTAAACACCGGAGGGTAACAACTCAAGATCAGATATGTGAAGAAATAAAAGGAAAAATAGAAATGCAAACAAGACCAACGATGAACACAAATCGTTTCAGAAAAATCAAATACAAAAGTAGCTTCCGAAGAAGCAAATATACTCTTCTCTCTCACTCAAACTTTTCTTTCACAGGACTGCTCTCTAATCTTTTCTCTCTATCTTCTTTCTGGAACGTGGAGGCTCTCTCTCTCTTTTCTTCTTCTACTCAGGAATTCTGCTCTTAGGCTTTTTCTCCAGTTCACCCCATCTCTTCGCAGAGGGCACCTTTTATATGGCTTTCGACCTGAGTTTCAGGCCTTCACACGAGGGAGTCTTGTTCCCTCCCTTTCCAGTGTTGGTTTATGCCAGCGTCTCCTTGGATTTGGTGTGTACACATGTGGTATGGGACCCACGTGGACCATCGGTGCTTGGCAGCCCAACCCGCCGCATAGATTATGGGGTCCATGTGCGAAGCCCCTCATGCCCGCCCACAGCACATAGACGTGGGGCCCTGCGCTGCCATAAGGAAATACGTGATCTAGAAGGGGAGGGGATGAATAGATCACTATTTTCAACCCATTATAAAATTACTGAAGAATGATTCACTTAAAACAAGCAATCTCGGAGTTGAACCCACAAAAACGCAGTGCAGACAATAGCTCGAGTGGATAGAAGGCACACCACAAAAACACCACAGACAATCACACGAGTACCCAGAGGTTTTTAAGGTGGTTCGGTCAGACCTCCAGTCTGCCTATGTCCACCCCTCACTTCAAATCGAAGTGAGGCTTCTGGTAAAACTCAGTCTGCGACAACGGCTGATTCACAGCTTCACCAGGGGAACACCCTCCCCTCTTCCTCCACACCCGGAGGGAACCCTAAGGACGCCAAGTCCCTAGAAACCAGGAAACAAGTTCCTCTTCCTCCAACCGGAGGGAACACTAGTGATCTGCAGTCACTAGAACCAGAGACCAAGGTCTCTCTTCCACTGAATCCCAGAGGGAACATCTCTTCTACGAGAGGGAACAATACTGCAACCTCTGTTGCAAGTAAACCAGAGAGAACATGTCTCTCTCTTTCCCTGAACAACAGGAGGTAACACAGAGAACTTTCAATCAAGAAGGGAAAACATATAAAAACAAAAACAAGAAAGAAGGAATCCAAATTTCAGAAACTGGAAACAATGTAGCTCAAACTGAGCAGCAGACTTCGGATTTGATCCGTAAGTCAATACCCATCTTCTGATCACTCTTCTGCTCTCTCTTCTCTCTCAACTGGAACACTCTAGTTTCTCATGGAGGCTCTTTCTCTTCTGCTCTCACTCAAATTTCTTTACTGTAACCTCGGAGCTCACTTCACTTCGTAGATGGTGAGGCAGTGCTTTTATAAGCGATCAGGAGGGTGCATGCAGGGCGTGTGCTTCCCGCGCTCGATCTAGAACCTTCTTGCCACGTGCCCTTATAGCATTGGTTCCTTTAGTATTGGATCACGTGCAGCCCAGACACCGGGGAATATTCTTCCTCGGACCACCTTCTTCTTTTTGTTTTTCTTCTTCTCCTGCAAAGAAATTAAAACGATTAAAACTCAGGGCCATAAAAATTAAAACTGCATGAGGTATGTGGTAGCAATACGAGATGCACTATTCTGAGAACGACACGAGATACACAAGATTACTACAGTACGAAATAAAGAGAGAATGACACGAGGTCAGATGAAAACAGCACGAGGTAAAGAGAGAACGACACGAGGTACCACAGTAACAAAGCTAACACTACAAAGAGAACGACATGAAGTCAGATGAGAATAGCACGAGGTGAGAATGAAATAACACGGAGTAAAATGGTAGTAAAACACGCGATCAGAGGAAACCTGGACGAAGATAGAAAGAAGCAACACAAAGACATAAAACAACACTAAGACACAAACACAGAAATAACATGAAGACTCAAACACAAAAATAACACGAAGACACAAACACAGAAACAACACGAAGACATTAAAAATGACTCGAATACAAAGTTGCTCGAACTTACGAATGACTCGAAGATGAGGACGACACGGGCTGAAAACAACTCGAAGATGAAAACAGAAATCGACACGAAGTGTGGTCACAAAGCAAAAAGGACACGGGGTTTAGGAAAAACAACACGAAGACAGAAGACGGGAATGGCTACAACGACACGTGATAAAATAGTGAAAGCAGGAAAACGACTCGAGTAACTACAGTAAATGACACGAAAACACAAGAGCAAAAATAAAAAGGATGACTCGAGATGAGCAACTAAATACTAAAGAAACGACACGAGGTTCACAGGAAAACGACTCGAAGTTCATCAGAACAAATCGAGCTACTTCAGTAAACAGCACGAAGACAATCAACAAACATAGTTGGAATAACACGACGTACAAAAGGACAACACGAAGTGTAGTAAACACAAACAACGTGAAGTATGAAAGGAACAGTACGGACATGCAAGGTACTACCTCATAGCAGTTTTCCTGTTAATCATGGAAATTTCAAATGCATAACATTACGCAAGATATCTGATTAAAATGACAATATTTAACATAGTGATGCTCATCATCAAAACACTAGGGAAGTCACAAAAATCCAACAATCTCCCCCTTTTTGATGATGGAAACACTATATTAAATAACAGAGATGAAGTGCAATGAGATTATGTGAAGATAAGCTGTGAAGATAAGCAATGCAGACACACAACACACTCGCCTCCTCTGACGACTCCCAAAAGCTCCCCCTGAACACAACAACTGCTTTCCTCTGACTAGATAACTCAGGGCACTTATCTTTCGCTCCCCCTCAGCAAAACACAAGCAAGACACTCTCCCCCTTTGACATCATCAAAACTAGGGGCAGGTCTGAAGATATCACGAAAAGAAAAATGCTGACAGTGGAGAAAAAACAAGAGAGAGTATGGCTGATAAAGGAAAGTTATTGAGATGTTTAGGCAATTAAGAAAGCCATTAATTTTATGTGAGGATTTTGAGGATCAGTTAGTCAGACTGTGTGCAAAATGGTGAATGAAGATCCGCTCCATACACAGAACCAGATTCTAAGCAAGTAAGGTACAAGATACCAGTATGGTCAGAGTAAGTCTTTACTCAGAGAGTATAAAGCAAGGAAGTCAGGAAAACAAAGACCTGTGGTATTGAAAACAAACAAACCAAGACCTAAATGCCAAGTGAACAGGATCTTGATACCAAGAGGGAGAAATTTTTTTCAAAGATGGTCAAGATCAAAGGTAAATCTGTCAAGTACATCTTTGACATTAGGGAGACACCTTGTTTAGAGGCAGGAATCCCCAGTTACTTGGTGGCAAGACCACATTACCCCTTCTGACAAGAGAACAGAGATAGTATTCTAAGTGGTGTTGACATTAAGGTGACACCTTTACCAGAGGCCAGACACCCCAGTTACTAACCAGATATGTACCATAGCTCTGTATGATCAAGACAACTAATTAAACCTGATTTATACTGCCATCTCATGACATGGGATTCTTTCACTTCATTGATGAAAGTCCCCGTTTCTCAATGAACAGTTAACAATGTTGTTAAAACTTCTTTCATGAATTTTTCATTAAACTGCACTTGAAACCTTGTAAATTAGTCTAGATTCAGTTTGAGAACAATACACCAGCTCCAAAGTTTTTCAGACAAAAACACTATATACCTCATTTCGGACTTAACTAGACTAAGTAGGTATGCTGTACTGGCTAGATTAGAAGTCAGTTACAGTGTAGGAAAATAGTCTTGAATTCAGATTTTGATCTCAGTGGGACTAACAGCTGAAATTCCAACAAGAAATTAGATGAACAGTCTTAACGGATAAAACATCCAAAAATTTCTTTTATACACCTACTCAAACTGATTCTCTTATAAGGTCAGCAAAAGTCCGTTCAAAGTATGTTCAGATTTGGCCAAAAGAGCATGACTCCTATTATTAATCTAGCTCCCCCTGAGACCTTGACTCCAACTCAGACTTAACTAAGACATACCTCAAAACACCTCAAAGAAAACAAGTGATATCAATCAATACGAGTGAATCAGCAAACACTCATAATGAGGTTATTTTCAGCAACAGACAATGAGTATAGATAAGCACAAGAGCACATGACAGATTATTCAGAGATCAATTATTCAATCATGAAATTCTGTAAATACCTAATTCCCTACGCAATGTGCTAAATTTTTCAGTATCCAATGGCTTAGTGAAAATATCTGCAATTTGTGAGTTAGTCCCAACATGGATCAACTCAAAGGTCTTCCTAGCTACTTCATCTCGAATAAAATGATGCCTGATTTCGATGTGTTTAGTTCGAGAATGAAGTACAGGATTCTTTGCAATGTTTATTGCACTAGTATTATCACAAAAGATGGAAGTGCAACCTAGCTCAACTGAGTAATCCAGAAGCTGGTGTTTTATCCATATAACCTGTGTGCCACAGCTCCCTGCTGCCACATACTCAGCTTCAGCAGTAGAAAGAGCCAAAGAGTGTTGCTTCTTGGATCCCCAAGAGACTAGGCACCCTCCTAAAAATTCGCAGTGACCACTAGTACTTTTCCTGTCCAATTTACATCCTGCATAATCTGCATCTGTATATTCAATGAGATCTAAACTACATGATGCAGGATACCAAAGACCTAGATCATGGGTAGCAGATAAGTATCTAAAGATTCTTTTTACAACTGCCAAATGCAATTCAGTAGGCCTAGCCTGGTATCTGGCACACATCCCTACACTAAATTGAATGTCAGGCCTGGATGCTGTTAAGTAGAGGAGTGAACCGATCATACCTCTATATAATTTAGCATCCACCTCTTTACCTTTTTCGTCTGAATCCAGTGAGGAGTTGGTGCCCATGGGTGTTGAGATAGTCTTGAGGTTGGTCATTCCAAATCTTTTCAGCATCTCCAGAGTATACTTGGTTTGATTTATGAAACAACCATCCTCCATCTGTTTGACCTGCAGCCCAAGAAAATACTTTAGTTCGCCAACTAAGCTCATTTCAAATTCATGAGACATAGATTCAAAAAATTCTTTACACAATTTTGAATTGTTAGATCCGAAGATGATAGCATCAACATATACCTGGACCACTATTAAATCCTTTCCGAGATTTTTGGTGAAGAGGGTTTGGTCAACCTTACCTCGAGTGTAGCCCTTGCTCAAGAGAAATTCAGAAAGTCTCTCATACCAGGCTCGGGGAGCCTGCTTCAATCCATAGAGGGCTTTATTCAACCTAAAAACCATGTTAGGCTGAACAGAGAAATTAAAACCTGGAGGTTGTTCAACATATACCTCTTCCTTCAATACCCCATTTAAGAATGCACTTTTGACATCCATCTGCTGCAACTGAATGTTCCTAGAGCATGCAAATACAAGCAGAATTCTTATAGCTTCCATCCTAGCCACTGGGGCATAGGATTCATCAAAATCCACACCAAATTCCTGACTGTAGCCTTGAGCTACAAGTCTTGCTTTGTTTCTAGAAATAGCTCCATTCTCATCAACTTTATTCTTGAAAACCCATTTAGTGCCAATGACATGAGTGTTATCAGGTCTGGGAATTAGTTCCCATACAATATTTTTCTCAAATTGATTTAATTCCTCACACATGGCGGATACCCAAGAATCATGTTTTAAGGCGTCTTCCACAGATTTGGGTTCCACCTGAGATACCAATGCAGCTAAGTCTTGTTCTTGGACAATTCTAAAATGAGACCTTGTCCTAGGAGGATCATGCAAATTGCCTATGACATTTTCACTAGGGTGGTCTTTGTGAAATATTATCTCACTTGAGGGTTCACCTACCTCAGCTGCTTCTTCTTGCTGTGAGTTTTCTGGTTGAGCAGCTGGCTGCATCTCTTCTTCTTCAATTCTCTCCAAGAAATCTCCCTCATTAGATGGCTCCCTGTCATCATTCATCACTTTGTTAGAGAAATCATTTTCATCAAACACTACATGCGGTGTTTCTTTAACAGTTTGATCATCTTTATTGAAAACTCTGTAAGCCCTTGAGGTTTCTGAATATCCGAGAAAAATTCCAGGAGAGCTTCTAGCTTCAAATTTGTCCAAACCATTCTTACCATTATTGTGAATAAAACATTTGGAGCCAAAAACTTTAAAGTAAGAAATGTTTGGCTGCTTACCCTTGAGAAGCTCATAAGGAGTTTTCCTATGAGTAGGTCTTACCAAGGCTCGGTTTAGAATGTAGCATGCAGTATTCGCAGCTTCAGCCCAAAATCTCCTTGGAAGTCCACTCTCACTCAGCATAGTCCTGGCCATTTCAATTATTGACCTGTTTCTTCTCTCAACAATTCCGTTCTGCTCCGGTGTCCTGGGAGAAGAGAATTTGTGAGTCACTCCCTCTCTTGAGCAAAATTCAGAAATGAAGAGTTCTCAAACTCTCCTCCATGGTCAGACTGAATTGTAATGATATTATGTTCACCTCTCAGTTTGATTTTATTGAAAAGTTCTTCAAAGTGAACAAAAGCATCATTTTTATTGCTAAACAAAACAACCAAGAAAATCTAGTGAAGTCATCAACTATGACTAATCCATATCTCTTACCTGACAAACTTTGTATGCGAGTAGAACCAAAGAGATCCATGTGCAAGTGCTGCAGCGGTTTAGATGAAAGACTCTCAGTTCTCAACTTAAAACTGCACGAGTCTGTTTACCTTGTGCACAAGCATCACATAGCTTGGACCCTAACTGAAATCTTATTCTGGGCAAACCTCTAACTAGGTTATTCTTAGACAGTTTATTCATTGTAGACAAACTAGCATGGCCTAGACGCCTATGCCAGTCAAAAGCAACATGTTCAGAGTTAGCAGACATACACAAGTTAGTTTCAGGATTATCATCTAGGTCTACGATGTATACATTGTTTACTCTATGACCTTTGAACATGACGTTATCAGAATTCAGCTCAAAAATAGTGCAGGAATTGTGGTCAAAGAGTACCTTGTGTCCTTTGTCGCAGAGTTGACTTATACTTACCAAGTTGTGCTGAAGTCCTTCTACAAGATACACATCTTCAATGGAGTTAGTAGAGGACTTACCAACTGTACCATTTCCAATTATTCTTCCTCTGTTATTTCCACCAAATTTGACCAAGCCCCCAAACTTCATTTTCAGTTTGCTAAATTTGGACCGGTCTCCTGTCATGTGCCTGCTACAGCCGCTGTCAAGATACCACTTGTTGTGCTCGGCTGCCAGGCTAACCTGCGAGAGTTCAGACGAAGTAATGTGGGACCCAATTCAAATTGGGTCCAAAGACAGTTTTCAATTTATCCAAATCACACTTAGGAACCCACATTTGTTTTACTGTTCTTTTCAGTGATTTCATGTGGATTGATTCTTCCTTCTTGGCATTTCTCAGTGGGTGTTGAATGAGCCTATTCCTATTAAAATTATGCTGTTTCCGAACAGAGAAATTGTTGTTTGGCCTCTTAGAGGAAACACGTGTGTGCTGAGCATAATTCATGTAACCATTTTTATTCAAATGAAAATTGTGCTGAAGGTGATGCATGTTTGCATGCTTTCCTTGATAACTAGCATGCAGAACTTTCTTAGCGAAACTGTTCACCTTTCTAGTGACATCAATAGGAATGGTCGTGTGAAAACTTTGTTCCACAACTGTTACACAGGAGCAGTTCTAGTCTCAGGATTTTCTAACTTAGCTTGCTGACCAGTGGATTGACTGGATTTGTTGGTCGAAACCTTCAATGTAGATACAGATTTGGAACTAGATGGTGTTTCCAATTTTTCTTTGCCCTTGGCAGGGCAGAATGTGACAGTTTTAAATTCAAAGGGTTTTTTACTTGTGGGATAGTATCCTAATCTCTCCCTATTGAAGTTTACCCTCGACCCCATAAGGGCATCCAGATTGTTTCTCCCCTCTGTAAATTTTTCTAGTATTTTTCCTTTGTCCTCAATCTCCTTCTGAAGTTCATTACATTGGTCCTGGAGTTCCTGATTAACTTTTCTAACCGCCTCATATTTTTCTGCAATCAGTCTAAACTCCTTTTTACTCTCTTCAGTTTTACTCTTCAGCTCATTCATCCTAGCTAGATTTTCCTCTCTTTCCATTCTAAACTTCTCGATCTCACTTCTAGCCTGATCTAGCTCAATGGCCATCTCCTTGGTTTTCATGTTATCCGTAATAGCAATAGAGTGTTCCTCAGAAACAGAGTGAAACTTTCGTTTAAGCATTTTGTGCTCCTTGGTTAGAAAATTATATTTAGCTAACAGGTCGCCATAGGCGTCCTCCCAATCGTCCAAAGTAAAATTCTCAAATAAGTTCGTTACCTCTTCCTCATGGTTGGCCATGAGGCAAGTCTTCTCTTCACCTTCACTAGACGAGGTGGTTTCTGGATCCTCCTCCTCGTCGCTCCATGTGCACAGCATGGCTTTCTTCTTCTTGTGCACCATCTTCTTCTGGTATCCGGGAGCCTTAGCTTGCAGCTCTAGACATTCACTTTTCATGTGACCAGGTTTCTGACAATGGTAGCATGTAACTTTCTTAACAAACCGGTTCTTCTCAAGTTCTCGTTCAGGAGACTTCCTTGCAGCATTAAATCTCTTTATACTGCAGAATTTCCCTTTAGTCCTCAAGAACTTTCTGAATTGCCTGGTGAGCATGGCCTACTCGCCCTTGTCCAGGTCTGAGAATCCGTCAGAGTCTTCGCTGCGACCACCACTGCTGCTGCTGTTGCTGCTCTTCTTAGTATGTCGTGAGACTTTCAGAGCAACATTCTTTCCCTTTCTGTCATGTCCATCATTCCCTTGTCTGAAGTTCATTTCGTGGGTCATGAGAGACCCAATCAGCTGGGTTACTGACATGGTGGATAAATCTCTAGATTCCTCTATGACGGTCACCTTAGTATCCCAGATGGGAGTTAGGGACCTAAGGATCTTCCTGACAATGTCTTCTTACTGAATCTCCTTTCCAAATCCTCTCAGACTATTGATGATCACAGACAATCTAGCATACATTTCTGTGATCGACTCCTCTGGCTTCATCTTAAACAACTCATACTGAGTTGTAAGCATATTGATCTTGGTAGCTTTCACTTGAGATGTGCCCTCATAAATTAACTGCAATTCATCCCACATTTTCTTTGCAGTCTTGCACGCTGAAATCCTCAAGTACTCTTCCGGGTGGACGGCGCACTGTATGATGCTAAGAGCTGTCCAATTCAGTGCGGAAAGTTTAACCTGTTCCTCTGTCCACATGTCTTCGTTCGCTGGAAGTTGGTACGGACCATCTGTAATTACTCTCCAGAGCTAGTGGCTTTGGGCCCTGATAAAGACTTCCATCCTGTTCTTCCAAAAGAAATAGTTATTACCATCGAAGAAAGGGGGATGGGTGATTGACTGCCCTTCAGCAATGTAGCTGCGAGAACCAGCGGATCTGTTTCCCTAGCCGTTGGACCACATATTGGGAAATACCCGCTCTGATACCAAGTGATACAAGAAATATAAAGTGATCTAGAAGGGGAGGGGATGAATAGATCACTGTTTTCAACCGATTAAAAAATTACTGAAGAATGATTCACTTAAAACAAGCAATCTCGGAGTTGAACCCACAAAAACGCAGTGCGGACAATAGCTCGAGTGGATAGAAGGCACACCACAAAAACACCACAGACAATCACACGAGTACCCAGAGGTTTTTAAGGTGGTTCGGTCAGACCTCCAGTCTACCTACGTCCACCCCTCACTTCAAATCGAAGTGAGGCTTCCACTAGCACCGGCTAGCAAAGCAGACTCAGTCTGCGACAACGGCTGATTCACAGCTTCACCAGGGGAACACCCTCCCCTCTTCCTCCACACCCGGAGGGAACCCTAAGGACGCCAAGTCCCTAGAAACCAGGAAACAAGTTCCTCTTCCTCCAACCGGAGGGAACACTAGTGATCTGCAGTCACTAGAACTAGAGACCAAGGTCTCTCTTCCTCTGAATCCCAAAGGGAACACCTCTTCTACGAGAGGGAACAATACTGCAACCTCTGTTGCAAGTAAACCAGAGAGAACACGTCTCTCTCTTCCCCTGAACACCAGGAGGTAACACAGAGAAATTTCAATCAAGAAGGGAAAACATATAAAAATGAAAACAAGAAAGAAGGAATCCAAATTTCAGAAACTGGAAACAATGTAGCTCAAACTGAGCAGCAGACTTCGGATTTGATCCGTAAGTCAGTACCCATCTTCTGATCACTCTTCTGCTCTCTCTTCTCTCTCAACTAGAACACTCTAGTTTCTCATGGAGGCTCTTTCTCTTCTGCTCTCACCCAAATTTCTTTACTGTAACCTCGGAGCTCACTTCACTTCGTAGATGGTGAGGCAGTGCTTTTATAAGCGATCAGGAGGGTGCATGCAGGGCGTGTGCTTCCCGCGCTCGATCCAGAACCTTCTTGCCACGTGCCCTTATAGCATTGGTTCCTTTAGTATTGGATCACGTGCAGCCCAGACACCGGGGAATATTCTTCCTCGGACCATCTTCTTCTTTTTGTTTTTCTTCTTCTCCTGCAAAGAAATCAAAACGATTAAAACTCAGGGCCATAAAAACTAAAACTGCATGAGGTATGTGGTAGCAATACGAGATGCACTATTCTGAGAACGACACGAGATACACAAGATTACTACAGTACGAAATAAAGAGAGAATGACACGAGGTCAGATGAAAATAGCACGAGGTAAAAAGAGAACGACACGAGGTACCACAGTAACAAAGCTAACACTATAAAGAGAACGACACGAAGTCAGATGAGAACAGCACGAGGTGAGAAGGAAATAACACGGAGTAAAACGGTAGTAAAACACGCGATCAGAGGAAACCTGGACGAAGATAGAAAGAAGCAACACGAAGACATAAAAACAACACTAAGACACAAACACAGAAATAACATGAAGACTCAAACACAAAAATAACACGAAGACACAAACACAGAAACAACACGAAGACATTAAAAACGACTGGAATACAAAGTTGCTCGAACTTACGAACGACTCGAAGATGAGGATGACACGGGCTGAAAACAACTCGAAGACGAAAACAGAAACCGACACGAAGTGTGGTCACAAAGCAAAGAGGACACGGGGTTTAGGAAAAACAACACGAAGACAGAAGACGGGAACGGCTACAACGACACGTGATAAAACAGTGAAAGTAAGAAAACGACTCGAGTAACTACAGTAAATGACACGAAAACACAAGAGCAAAAATAAAAAGGATGACTCGAGATGAGCAACTAAATACTGAAGAAACGACACGAGGTTCACAGGAAAACGACTCGAAGTTCATCAGAACAAATCGAGCTGCTTCAGTAAACAGCACGAAGACAATCAACAAACATGGTTGGAACAACACGACGTACAAAAGGACAACACGAAGTGTAGTAAACACAAACAACACGAAGTATGAAAGGAACAGTACGGACATGCAAGGTACTACCTCATAGCAGTTTTCCTGTTAATCATGGAAATTTCAAATGCATAACATTACGCAAGATATCTGATTAAAATGACAATATTTAACATAGTGATGCTCATCATCAAAACACTAGGGAAGTCACAAAAATCCAACATCCAGAGCTTACCCGGATCACGTGCCAGGTATCATCCTTGGTTCACGTGCCCAATCATTGACCTGTATCACCTGCAGGCTGAGACAAAGGACTGTGATTAGTTAGTTCAGTCAGATACGAATGTATAGACTTTAGGATATCAGATTAAGCAAGTGTGTACACTGAAGGGGTGTATAGACTTGTGAGACTTCGAGCAAACTCAGTGTATAGACTTGTGAGACTTAAGCAAACTCAGTGTATAGACTTGCTGAAGAATGCATTAGCACAAAGGATGAAATGTATGGACTTCTGTGAAGTGTATGAGGCCCTTCGAGTGTATAGACTCGATCAAGAGAGACGCTGGCCAATCGAAGCATTAACAGTCACTGGAGAGCATACTCGGTCCCAGGTGAGCATCCGGAGGGATAGGCGAGCATGCGCGTCTGATGTACAGACTCTACCAATGTATAGACTTGGTGGATAGTGATGCATAGTCAAACGTATGTACAGACTTCACTGTGAATGCATGAACAGTGAATGAGTGTATAGACTTGTGAGTTAACTGAGTGTACAGACTTCAACAGTTAGCCAACGAGTGTACACACTTCGTTTTGAAGAGGATGCACAATTGAATGAAAGAATGAAAGTTGTGCAATGTACAGACTTGCTCTGCCCAAAGCAAAGTATAGACTTCAGCCCAAAGCTAATGTATGGACTTGGCGTTTTGAAGCATGCAGGCTGTATAGACTTGAATACTTGCAAGCAGTGTATAGACTTCCTATATGAAGAGCTATGCGATGTATAGACTTAACCAGACTCCACTCGATGTACACACTTCAAAGTGCAACGTAGGTAAAAGGCTGCCAATGTACAGACTTTGGTAAAGGTATGAGATGTTCTCAAGACGATGAAGTCTGTACAGACTTTACAGTGAATGGATGCTTAGTGAGACGCAAGTTGAGACGATGAGTAGTGTACAGACTTTGATGCCCAACAGCGATGTATAGACTAGCAAGTGAGACGCTTGGTGAGACGGTGAGCAGTGTATACAGTTAGCCTTTGAGGAACGATATATAGACTCTGAATCGTGAAAGCAGACTGTATAGACTTGGAGTGTTCGAAGGACCAATGAACAGAGTTGGAATGTTTGAGCCAATGTATAGATTTCTGCAGGGCTGCTAGTGTATGGACTTGTACAGTGCAGCGACTGTATAGGCTTTGAGGCCGAAGATAGTGTGTAGACTTGAGAAGCTCGAGGCCACTGTGTAGACATGGGATTCAGCTGAGAATGTATGGACTTTAGACATGAGTGACACGCTGTACAGACTTTGAA
Source organism: Amorphophallus konjac (assembly GCA_022559845.1). Taxonomy (NCBI): domain Eukaryota; kingdom Viridiplantae; phylum Streptophyta; class Magnoliopsida; order Alismatales; family Araceae; genus Amorphophallus; species Amorphophallus konjac. The sequence goes on along the minus strand of CM040125.1, from coordinate 289,983,878 downwards.
GTTACACTGTTGACGTATAGACTTGAATGAGCATGGAGTGTATAGACTTGAAGGTCTGAAGGCGATGTACAGACTGGGATGAACGTTGCAAGAACAAGCCTAACCAATGTATAGAGTTTGATGCACAAACACACAATGTATGGACTTATGAGTGAGGCACAGACAGATGCAATGTACAGACATGCGAATCTGATAGAACACTCATGCACACACTCATGCACAGGGGAGCAATCGCTGCTCCAGGGGAGCATTCTCAGCGTCATGGGAGCATATTATCTGACAATCATATGTATTGCACTCATTAACATGATGAAACATGAATTAATCTAGAGATAGAAGATTGATTTATAGTGTGAGACATCATCAAAACCGTAGGGATGCAATAATCTCCCCCTTTTTGATGATGGCAACACTATGAATCAAGCAATATCATGGCATATCAAGCAATTAACTCCAGCTTCAACAAACAAAGCAAATTCAAAGCAAGTGCAAGCACAAACAAATTAACTGCTACTGCAGAATTCTTTCTTTCTCAAAAACCACTCCCCCACAGCTCACTTAATAACGCGGAAGCGTATGTCGTTACTACACTTGCGCTAACAATCTTAAAACCGCACTCGCACAAAATGATCAAAAGAGAATGTAGTATTAGGACAAGCACGGGTCGAATCCACAAGGAAGAATAGATTTTTAGAGTTAAAAACTTTGGAGTCCTTTGGAAAACATTTGTGATTTGATTGTTTGAAGAAAAGTGATGAAACAAAGAACGATTCTAACACTTAATTGAAAACACCATGACTATGCGCCTATGCTATAGAAATTAATTACATGAAGTGAAAAGAAGAGATAGAAGAAGGGGGTAGAGATGGAAGAAGATCAAGAACTAGATTAAAAGAACAACTCTCTTCATTAACTTAAAAGAAAAAGTACATGAAGTGCAAGACAAGCTTACAACAAAGAGGTGACAAGATTACAATGAAGTAACATAACACAAAAGTAATGACAAAAAGAGGGGCCTGAGATGTGAAGATAGTAGTAGCAATGGTGATGATGTCGTCGTCTCCTCCTCGCCGGGCCTTGGAGAGGATCGCTCCGTCTTGAAAGAGATCGCCGTGTACACCGGGAGGAAGTCGCCCTTGTCGTTGAATCTGCCTTTGGAGGGTGAATAACTTTGAACCCAAGAGGAATTAGGGGATGCCCAAGAAGAAGAAGTTGAAGAGGAGAGAGATAGAAAGAACTTTGATGAAGAACTCAGATAGAAAAGAAGTGCAGAAGAGCTTCAAAATAGAGAAATAATAGAAACTATCACCTCGGATGAATAGTGAAATCATAGGACAGCAAGTTGAAAAATGAGGAATAGATTCAAAACCAGACAGAATTAGAAGATGGTGTAAACTAATAAGTTGTAGAACACGTAAAAACCAAGAACTTTCGCAAGAGCAGAAAATGACTAGAAGATGGAGAAATAATGGGAAGAACAGAGAAAAATACTGTTTCATAGATGAACAGGACAGCACAATGAAGAATACGCAATAGCTTGAAAACCAGAAGGAATTAGAAGCTGAGCAAGAAGAAGAAGTTGTAGAGAACAAAAAAATGAAGAACTTTTATGAAGAACACAAAAGGAGAAAACGAACTTACATGGGAGAAACCGGAGGCCTAAGGTTGGGAGATAAAGAGGGAGAGTGAAAGATTGCCAAAAGAAAAGACTCCCCTCTCCTCCTTGCCATGGGCTATTTATAGGGAAAGTTAGGTAGATGGAGGGTGGAGATTGTATCAAAAGGAGATGGATGGCTGAGATTTAAGTGGAATATGATACATGGGGAAGAGAAAAAGTAGGTGGGCACCCCCTTTCTTGAACTTTAGGCACCCCATTTCCCAAGGCTCATCATGTCTCTCCTTTATTTAAAACTTTGAATGTCATTTTCCTCCTTTTTAAACTTAAACTTTGGATTCTTCCTTTTCAAACTTTGAATTTGAAATTTTGAACATTCCTTTCCCTCCAACTAAAATATTTTGAATTCTTTATTTGACTTGGTCAAAATGGTGATGACCCTTTTGTCCCCGGCTTCTTTTGTAATTACCTTCAGTGTCCTACATACACACAATTACACTTTAGTCCATAAAAATTACCACAATGTGCACATCAATCTCAAATACTCATAGTTATGCAATGGAGAATTAATGCTCATAGCCCTCAACTTCAAATTATTAGATAAAATTATCAAATTAATCAATTTACGTGAAAGCTCCAATTTAAATGTGGAGTTGAGGTTAATTATGAAATATGCATAATTACCTAATTATATGCACATAAAATGGTGTTTATGCGATGTATTATCATAAGAAATGGAGACTTATCACACCCCCCAACTTACTCATTGCTAGTCCCTTAGCAATGCCAAAAAATTGAATTTTAGGACTAACAAGAGTTTGCAAAATTCATGCTCTCATATCCAGTTATCCCTTCATAGAATCAACCAAAGATTAGGAATCTGGAATCATTAATGCGCACTAGCCTTATGTAGGAACTTAATAGTACATGATTAAGAATATAAATTAAAGTTCAATAGCACTTGTGCATGTGTAACTACCAAATCCACAGCTTAGACAATTGCATCCCCCATTCGCTATTCCAAGCAAATGTCTTTCAAGCATGCACCTCTTAGATCAGAGCATTAAGTATATTAGTTTTTTATCTGCCTTATTATTTTGTCCCTTTGGGATCTTTTATACCACACATGATGCTGCACTACCATTCACTGCTCAACGTGAACCTCGACTCTTGCCTTAGGAGAAGCAGGCCCAGTTTTGCAGATCTAGGTTCCCTTTTCTGTTTTACGCGAACCTCAACATGTCTTAGGTGAAGTAGGCCCGGTTACTAAGATTAGGGGCATTTTTCATGGTATTTTTTCTTTCTCTTTTTTTTTTCTCTTTTTTTTCATAGTGTCATTGCACTTATTTGATAGATAATTTGGCAGAAAGCTTTGTATAAAGATCTCTTTTTTTAAGAAGTGCAGAATATCAGACAATATACCTAAAATAGTAGAGGGCTTGTCTTGCTTGTTTCATTAGTGTGTAATGTAAATTTTTTTTTTGTGCCATGAACTTTAAAGGGATTCTTATATCAGTTTTCCATGGCTAGATTGACTAAATTTTCCATCATCCTTCTCCCTAGCGTTTTCTATTCCAGAATTACTTTTAATTTAAGCATGAATCATGAAACTCAAAATGGGGTTTACATCTTTTTGCAAGACATAACTCCTATCAGGTTGTACTATATGTATCATGAAAATTTCTCTCCCCCCTAACTTGAATGACATTGTCCTCAATGACATGTAGAATTGATAGTAAAAGAACAATGTATCAATAAATACTTCTGAGTGGGGAAGAGACAACCGGATATGCGGGACGAAACCTCCATCAATGTCATAGGCGGCGATGACTTCTTCTCCTTGGCCTTAACCTGACTACTAAAACACACTCCAACAAAAATGTCAAAATAACAAAAACTGTGGGTTGCCTCCCAGAAGCGCTATGTTTTCCGTCTTCAGCCAGACGCATGAGAGCTCACGAAAATTTTATTCCAGACCACTTAGGACAATGGATTCTTTTTGCAACTGATCATTTTCCAAATAAGGTTTCAATCTTTGACCATTGACAGTGAAAATGTGACCATTTTTAGGATTCAAAATTTTGACAGCACCGTGGTCAAAAGCTTTGACAACTACAAACGGTCCATCCCATCTGGACTTGAGCTTTCCAGGGAACAAGCGCAGCCTAGAGTTAAAAAGCCAGACTTTCTGATTTGGTTGAAAATTTTTCCTTTGAATATGCTTATCATGAAAGGCTTTCATTTTGGCTTTATATATTTTTGAATTTTCATAGGCTTCATTTCTTAGTTCCTCTAATTCATTGAGTTGTAGAGCTCTTTGGGCCCCGGCTTGAATGAGATCAAAGTTGACTTGTTTGATGGCCCAATATGCTCTATGTTCAAGCTCTACAGGCAAGTGGCAGGCTTTTTCAAAAATGAGGCGATAAGGTGACATGCCAATGGGAGTTTTAAATGCAGTTCTGTAGGCCCAAAGTGCATCATCTAGTCTCTCGGACCAGTCTTTTCTATCCGGCCGAACTGTCTTATGCAGAATGGTTTTTATCTCCCTGTTGGACACTTCTACCTGGCCACTAGTTTGGGGATGGTAGGGGCTAGCGAGCTTGTGAGTGATGCCATCTTTGCGAAGCAGAGCTCGGAATTGAAAATGAATAAAGTGAGAGCCCCCATCACTAATGATAGCTCTAGGACAACCAAATCTAGAAAAGATGTGTTTCTTCACAAACTTCATCACAACCTTGTGATCATTCGTCCTAGTAGCAACAGCTTCAATCCATTTTGAAACATAGTCCACTGCCACCAAAATATATTCATTGCCAAATGAAGGTGGAAATGGTCCCATAAAGTCTATTCCCCAAACATCGAAAATATCTACTACCAGAATGGGACTGAGCGGCATCATATCTCTTTTTGAATTATTTCCCACGGCTTGGCACCTTAAACAAGTTTTGGAAAATTTGTAAGCATCTTTGAATAATGTGGGCCAATAGAATCCGCTCTGCAACACTTTCGTCGCTGTTTTCTTTCCTGAAAAGTGTCCCCCACAAGCGAGATTATGACAGAAGTTCAAAACAGATTGTTGCTCCTCCACGGGGACACATCTTCTTATTATTTGATCTGGACCCATATGAAATAACTCCGGGTCGTCCCAAAAATAGTGCCTTACCTTAGAAAAGAATCGATCCTTCTCCTGTCTAGACCACCCTTCGGGAATCTGCCCTACTGCCAGGTAGTTGACTATATGAGCGAACCAAGGGGTTGTTGTGTGAGAGATGGAAAGAATTTGTTCATCAGGGAAGGAATCAGACATAGGGGCACTTTCAGAAATTACAATCCTAGACAAGTGATCAGGTACAACATTTTTCAACCCCTTCTTGTCTCTTATTTCCAAATCAAACTCTTGTAGTAATAAAATCCACCGTATGAGACGGGGCTTGGCTTCCTTCTTAGACATCAAAAATTTTAATGCTGAGTGATCGGAATAAACAATGACTTTCGCCCCTAACAGATATGATCGAAACTTTTCGAGGGCAAACACAACAGCTAATAATTCCTTTTCCGTGGTGGTGTAGTTCACTTGGGCATCAGCGAAGGTGCGGCTCGCGTAGTAGATCACCACGGGTTTCTTTTCAACTCTTTGACCTAGGACAGCTCCTACAGCATAGTCTGAGGCATCACACATGATCTCAAAAGGGAGCGACCAATCAGGAGATTGGAGAATGGGAGCTTGTGTGAGAGCCGCTTTCCAAGAATTGAACGCCTCTAGACATGACTCATCAAGATGAAAGGGAGTGTCCTTGGCAAGCAATTGTGTAAGTGGTCGAGAAATGGTGGAGAAGTTTTGAATGAATCTGCGGTAGAATCCTGCATGGCCAAGAAAGGAACGGATCTGTTTGACCGAAGAAGGGGGAGGAAGATTAGAAATCACATCAACCTTGGCCTTGTCAACCTCTATTCCCTTCTCTGAAACTACATGGCCTAAAATGATCCCTTCTCTTACCATGAAATGGCTCTTCTCCCAGCTCAACACTAGATTCGACTCAATGCATCTTTTCAATACCCGAGTCAAATTTCCCAAACAATCATCAAATGAATCACCAAACACTGAAAAGTCATCCATAAATACTTCCAAGCATTCCCCCACCATTTCAGAGAAAATGGACATCATACATCGCTGGAATGTGGCAGGGGCATTGCAGAGCCCAAAAGGCATTCTTCTGAAAGCAAACGTGCCATAGGGGCATGTGAAGGTTATTTTCTCTTGATCTTCTGGGAAAATTGCAACTTGGTTATATCCAAAATAGCCATCCAGAAAGCAATAATACTTCTGCCTAGCCAGTTTCTCCACGATCTGATCAATGAATGGGAGTGGGAAATGATCTTTTTTCGTGACTGAATTTAGTTTTCTATAATCAATGTAGATTCTCCACCCAGTTGGTAATCGTGTAAGAACTTCTTCTCCTTTCTCATTTGTTACAACTGTTAACCCTGACTTTTTAGGAACAACTTGAGTTGGGCTGACCCACTTGCTATCAGAAATGATATATATGATCCCGGCATCCAACCATTTGACAACTTCTTTCTTCACTACCTCCTTCATACTTGGATTCAGCCGACGCTGCATCTCTCTGCTCGGCTTGGCATTATCCTCCAAGTAAATGTAATGCATACACACATCCAGACTGATACCCTTCAAATCGGCCACTGACCAACCTATCGCCCTCTTGTGCTCCTGAAGGATATCTAGGAGTTGGGATTCTTGAGTAGCAGTGAGGTTGGAAGCAATGATTACAGGCAGAGTTTGGTTAGGACCTAGATAAGCATACTTCAAAGGATCCGGCAGAGCCTTCAATTCTAGACTGGGTGGCTGATCCAAAGATGGAAGAATAGGTTCAACTTGAAGTGGAGGGAGTGGCTCTACTCTAGAGTGTGGTGCACTAGAAAGTGGGGATTTCTGGAGCATGTTACCCTCTTCTAGACATTCCTCATTAACTTCCAAACTTTCTTCAATTAGTTCTTCAAAAGCATCAATGACATTACATTCCTCCTCATGGTCTGGATATTAAGATGCTTTGAACACATTCAGAGAAACATTTTCTCCTCCAAAGGAAATATCCATCATCCCCGTGGCACAATTTATATTGGCCTTGGCCGTAGCAAGAAACGGACGTCCCAAAATGATAGGTGTGTGCTTTAATTCCTGGGACGAGGCCATATCTAGAATAAGAAAGTCCACCGGGAAATAACATTCATGCACCTTCACAATCACATCTTCCAATAGTCCCCTCGGAGTCTTTACAGATCGATCTGCCAGTTGGAGGATTATAGATGTGGGTTTCAACTCCCCTAGATCAAACTGCTCATATATAAAGGTGGGTAACAAGTTCACACTTGCTCCAAGGTCCAGCAATGCTCTATCAAATGTAATTCCACCTATGTCACAAGAAATCAGTGGAGCTCCAAGGTCCTTCAACTTTTTAGGCAAATGATTCATGACAACTGCGCTGACATCTTCAGACAAACGGACCTTTTGTGTTACTGCCTTTGGTTCCCTTTTTTGTGTACATAGCTCTTTCAAAAATTTTGCATACGCTGGCACATGTTTGATCGCATCCAATAGTGGAATATTGATGTTCACTTGTTTAAACAATTCCACTAGTTCATCTTGTTGGACCCGTTTTCTCTGTTGAGATTTAGGCTTCAATGCATCAGGGAATGGGACTTTAGGAACATATTCTCGAGGTCCTTCATCAACCTTTGCTTTCCCTTTATCCAGCTTATTTTCTCCCCCCTCTTGCCTATTCTTTTCTTGCAAAATTGTTGACTCCTCATCTTCACTATCACTATCCTCGTGGGCATCTTGGCCCGAACTACTACCCACATCCTTAGCTTGATAAGGGTCATTAAGAATTTTCCCGCTCCTAAGGCTAGAGATGGCTTTGGCATTCTCGAACTGAGGACCTATATGAGGGGGCAGCTGAGGTTGGTTCGGCTGATTAGGTTGAGGAAGAATAGGAGCTCTTGGAGGGAAGCCTGGAGGTTGTTGATTGCGGGGGTTGGCCACCGGTTGGCTAGGGAGCTGACCTACCTCTCTTGTCATGTTATTGGCAGCAAGTTGCCCTATCTGGTTCTCCAACTTGAAAATGGATTGTGCTTGGGTAAGGATGAGTTGTTGGAGTTGTTCAAACTTGTCATCAAAAGTGGGCTGAGTAGGAGGTGGTTGATAATGTGGTTGATGTGAACGGTGTGCAGGAAATTGCTGAAATTGGCCCTGAGCAAATTGAGCTTGAGGATATGGGGCCTGAGCTTGATGGAAAGGTGATTGTTGATGGAAAGGAGACTGATAAGAGAGATTTTGGTATAACTGACTTGGCATGGAAAATGATTGTTTCGAATTTGGATGGTGTGAGGGATGAGATTGGGTGGATGGGCCTTGGTTAGACTTCCAAGAAAAATTTGGATGATTTCTCCAGCCCGGATTGTAAGTGTTTGAATAAGGATCATATGTGGGCTTGGAGACACCTTGAGCAGCAAAGATTTGTTCTTGGATAAATGGGGGGAGTTGGGCTGCTGTGGGACACCCAATCACGGAATGGCTAGGGCTCGAACACAAAGCACAGATTTCTTCTTGACTTGGGGTTGAGATTTGTTGAGGTTGAGGGGCAGAAGGGAAAGAGGGTTCCTGTCTAGACATGGACAACAACTGGTCTAGCTTTTGGGCAACCATATCGACCTTCTCTATCTTTTGCGCCAACAAATCTATTTTATTCAACTTTTGGGTTATGGCATTAATATCTATCTTGTTCTCACACTCACCTTGGCTCTTAACTTCATAAAGTCCACCCCTCTTAGAAGGCCCAATCATTCTTTCATATGATGAAAGCGAGGTATGGCTTATGAAATTTTCACTAAGCATTTCGAATAAATCATAAGCCTCATCCTCGCTCTTACTCATGAATGCTCCCCCACATGATGCATCCACCATCTGTCTATAATTCTCCGCCAAACCCTCATAGAATGCCTGTACAATTTGCCATCTTGATAACCCATGGTGGGGGCATTTCCTCAATAAATCTTTTAGTCTATCCCATGCTTCATGGATATGTTCCCCTGGGTTTTGTGTGAATCCAGTAATTGCTCTTCTCATGGTATTGGTTCGCCCTATGGGATAGAACTTCTTCAAAAATTCTTTTTACATTTCTGCCCATGTATCAATGATTCTACCCAAGGCTCCTAACCAATATTTGGCTTTATCCTTGAGAGAGAATGGGAAGAGAGTTAGCCTAAGAGCATCATCATAGAAATTTTGGATTTTAACAGTTGAGCAGATCTGAAGGAACTCATCAAGATGTTTGTAAGGGTCTTCATTAGGATTTCCATAGAAAGACGGTAACATTTCGATGGTACTAGACTTGATTTCATAATGAACCGCCTGGTTTTGAGGTGCTTGGACATAGAATGATGGTTGGTATTGATTGGGCATGAAATAATCCTTCATTTACTTTGGAGGATTGGGATTTTCGGCCATTAGATTTTGATGGTGAGGTCCTTGATTTTCGGCCATGAGATCTTGTTGGAGATCGTTCCCTGGATACAAGACTCTCTCAATTTCTTGAATGGGTCCTAGTAGGTTTGGATGTTGAGATCTTCTACCTTGCATTAACTAGGACGAAGAGAGAAATGAAAGATTTTTTTTTTGATTTTTGTTTGTTTATTATTTTTTTTTGACACAAAATAGGATGAGGAAAGAGAAGAGGAGAAATTTTTTTTTTGATTTTTTTTGTTTTAATTTTTTTATGCAATCACAAACAAGTTATCACACAAATTTCCTAATGACCTAGATGTGACCTAGACCTATAAATTGAGTTTCACAAAATGATTAAAGTGAAACTTAAGTTCACCCTCAATGTTTCCACCGGCCAGGTAAAGGGTGGGGAAGTGGGAGGTTCCCCCTACTTTCGTAGGGACCTAATTATGCCAAACCACTATCCCGCTTAAGGCGTTTGCCGTCCGACCGTCTTGCCTTAGGCACCGGTTTTCACAAGAGGGTAAGCCCAAATAACACAAGAACCACAGTGTGAACCTAGGGCCAATGTCTACTGAATTTTATTTAAGGTCTAGGTGATGCAAAGATGCAAGGGAATTATGGTTTGTGGGCTAAGGAAGGGTGATGAAATCCCCACCTTATCTTGTTTATGGGTGTTGCCCTTAGAATATTTTAGAAATGATATGCAACAAACCAAGTTCAAACAAGGGGTTCTATGCAAGCATGGAAATGCATGAGCATGCTTTTGAAAAAATTAGAGTACTCACCTTGTCTCCCGCAATCTTCAATAATGCAATTAACAATAATTAAACAACAAGGAAAAACAAAGTCTCTCCTAAATGATGCATGACCTAAAACATGGAAGTGTGGGTTCTACTCTTGCAATGGACATTTTTATTGAAGTTCAAGTGATGCTTTTTATTATTTTTATTTAATGAACCTATCTAACCACAAGATATGAAATGTAGAAAAATGAAATTGAAATGAAAGAGGAAAAGTTTGGATACTTACTTGAAAAGCGTTCCCTCGTTCCTTTTTTTTTTTTTGAAATGAATGACTAAATCACAAAGATGAAAGAAAGAAAGGCAAACTTACCTCTAATTTTTTTGAGTTTTCAAGTTGCTTTTTCTCCCTTTTTTTTCACCTGCAAAAAAAAAAAGAAAAGAGAACTTTATTAGTACACTATAAACACAAGGAAAACAAAGTTATTAAGTCAAAAATCATCATTCTTCCCCGGCAACGGCGCCAAAAATTAATAACGCGGAAGCGTATGTCGTTACTACACGTGTATCAATCTTAACCGCACTCGCACAAATGATCAAAAGAGAATGTAGTATTAGACAAGCACGGGTCGAATCCACAAGGAAGAATAGATTTTTAGAGTTAAAAACTTTGGAGTCCTTTGGAAAACATTTGTGATTTGATTGTTTGAAGAAAAGTGATGAAACAAAGAACGATTCTAACACTTAATTGAAAACACCATGACTATGCGACTATGCTATAGAAATAATTACATGAAGTGAAAAGAAGAGATAGAAGAAGGGGTAGAGATAGAAGAAGATCAAGAACTAGATTAAAAGAACAACTCTCTTCATTAACTTAAAAGAAAAAGTACATGAAGTGCAAGACAAGCTTACAACAAAGAGGTGACAAGATTACAATGAAGTAACATAACACAAAAGTAATGACAAAAAGAGGGGCCTGAGATGTGAAGATAGTAGTAGCAATGGTGATGACGTCGTCGTCTCCTCCTCGCCGGGCCTTGGAGAGGATCGCTCCGTCTTGAAAGAGATCGCCGTGTACACCGGGAGGAAGTCGCCCTTGTCGTTGAATCTGCCTTTGGAGGGTGAATAACTTTGAACCCAAGAGGAATTAGGGGATGCCCAAGAAGAATTTGAAGAGGAGAGAGATAGAAAGAACTTTGATGAATAACTCAGATAGAAAAGAAGCGCAGAAGAGCTTCAAAATAGAGAAATAATAGAAACTATCACTTCGGATGAATAGTGAAATCACAGGACAGCAAGTTGAAAAATGAGGAATAGATTCAAAACCAGACAGAATTAGAAGATGGTGTAAACTAATAAGTTGTAGAACACGTAAAAACCAAGAACTTTCATGAAGACAGCAAGAGCAGAAAATGACTAGAAGAGGGAGAAATAATGGGAAGAACAGAGAAAAATACTGTTTCACAGATGAACAGGACAGCACAATGAAGAATACGTAATAGCTTGAAAACCAGAAGGAATTAGAAGCTGAGCAAGAAGAAGAAGTTGTTGAGAACAAAAAAATGAAGAACTTTTATGAGGAACACAAAAGGAGAAAACGAACTTACATGGGAGAAACCGGAGGCCTAAGGTTGGGAGAGAAAGAGGGAGAGTGAAAGATTGCCAAAAGAAAAGACTCCCCTCTCCTCCTTGCCATGGGCTATTTATAGGGAAAGTTAGGTAGATGGAGGGTGGAGATTGTATCAAAAGGAGATAGATGGCTGAGATTTAAGTGGAATATGATGCATGGGGAAGAGAAAAAGTAGGTGGGCACCCCCTTTCTTGGACTTTAGGCACCTCATTTCCCAAGGCTCATCATGTCTCTCCTTTATTTCAAACTTTGAATGTCCTTTTCCTCCTTTTCAAACTTAAACTTTGGATTCTTCCTTTTCAAACTTTGAATTCGAAATTTTGAACATTCCTTTCCCTCCAACTAAAATATTTTGAATTCTTTATTTGACTTGGTCAAAATGGTGATGACCCTTTTGTCCCCGGCTTCTTTTGCAATTACCTTCAGTGTCCTACATACACACAATTACACTTTAGTCCATAAAAATTACCACAATGTGCACATCAATCTCAAATACTCATAGTTATGCAATGGAGAATTAATGCTCATAGCCCTCAACTTCAAATTATTAGATAAAATTATCAAATTAATCAATTTACGTGAAAGCTCCAATTTAAATGCGGAGTTGAGGTTAATTATGAAATATGCATAATTACCTAATTATATGCACATAAAATGGTGTTTATGCGATGTATTATCATAAGAAATGGAGACTTATCATCACTCTCAGCTCTTTTCCTCATAATACAAGTTATTTCCTTGGCTCAAGAACACAAGAACATATCTCCCCCAAGACTCATGATCTAATCTACTGATATTGCTAAACTTCTCTCCCCCTTTGACATCAGCAAAAGGAAATGCAGAATATATGAAAGTGCTGGCAACATGAGGACGAAGGGTAGTAACTGCTTAGTGCAGAAAGTCATGAGTAGGTCTTAAGAGAATAAGTGAGGTTCTAAACTCAAGTGAAGATTCTGTAGACTCCAGTACACAATAGAGACATAGAATGATAGAAAGGTTTATCAACATACAAAGTGTATGATTTAGAGCAGGAGTTAACAAGTATGGCCTGATATAGCTGAGCATTCAACTATCTACAAGACAGCAAGAGACAAATTCAGAGAGGTGTTCTCGAGGTATTGAGGACAAGCAATCCATTAGTTGCACAACAACAAGGAATTTTTGAGATGATTTTCAATAAGATCAATGAGTAAGTTGGTGATTCACTCTTTTGACATTAGAGATACACCTTGATTAGAGGCCTGAATCCCCAGTTACTCATAGTGAGTACCTTATTACTGCCTTTGTTTTTTTTTATTAAGGAACAAAGTTAGTAACTGTGGCTTTTGACTCGAGAAAACGCCTTGATTAGAGGCCAGAGTCCCCAGTTACTCACCAGCAAGCCACCATTGCTCTGTCATGTCTTCTCATTCATTTTTAAGCATTTGACACCTCATGACATAGGAGAAATATTCATTTCATTGATGAAACTCCTAGTTTCTCAGTGCCCAAAATAAGACATGTTTGTTCAGTTAAGCCCTTGTGTTGAAGAGATAGAATGATTGAAAGCAATACCAGAAGGACTATTTCTTGAAGTGATTTCAAGCTGATTGGGTCAGATATCAAGACATACAAGTTTTGCCCTGAACTAAAATTAGTAACAATGTAGGAAGATATACCTTTTACAGTTAATCCAGATCTCTGAAAGAATACTAAAGGAAAGATTCTGACTGGATTTTAGAATCACTGACTTATAGACTTAAGGATTGAGTGACATTCTACTGTCTGAGAGAACCACACTAGATCTGTCATAAAACTCAGCAAAGACACATATCTGGTCAAACTTTTTGAATCTGTCAAAGAACTCTTCCTCTCACAGAACTCAGCTCCCCCTCACTCAAAGCAGTCCTGAAAGCTAACCAACAGATAGACAGAACTCCCCCTCACAAGAAGAACAGACTTCACATTTAAGACAGTTTGTATAAGCCTAATTCTCTTCTCAATGTTGTGAATTTTTCATTATCCAAAGGTTTAGTGAAGATGTCAGCAATCTGATTATCTGTGCCTACATGAATCAGTTCAAAATTGCTTTTAGAAACCTCATCTCTTATGAAATGATGCCTTATCTCTATGTGTTTGGTGCATGAATGCAAAACAGGATTTTTGGCAAGATTAATGGCACTTGTGTTATCACAATAGATAGGTGTGCACCCCAGGTCTACTTGGTAGTCCTGAAGCTGGTGTTTAATCCATATGACTTGTGTTCCACAACTCCCTGCAGCTACATATTCAGCTTCTGCAGTGGAGAGGGCCACAGAATGTTGTTTCTTGGAGCCCCAAGAGACTAAACACCCACCCAAAAATTCACAGTGACCACTAGTGCTTTTCCTATCTAGTTTACAGCCTGCATAATCAGCATCTGTGTATGCAACTAAGTTAAATGTGTGTGATGCAGGAAACCATAATCCAAGAGAATGAGTAGCTGACAAATATCTGAAAATTCTTTTCACTGCAGCTAAGTGTGATTCAGTAGGTCTAGACTGATACCTTGCACACATTCCTACACTGAATTGTATATTAGGTCTAGAAGCTGTCAAGTAAAGAAGAGATCCAATCATACCTCGAAAAAGTTTGGCATTTACTTCTTTACCTGTCTCATCTGCATCCAGTGAGGTATTGGTACCCATGGGTGTTGTAATGTGCTTTAGGTTTTCTATACCAAACCTCTTGAACAGTTCCAATGTGTATTTGGTCTGGTTGATGAAGCACCCATCCTCTAGCTGCTGTACCTGCAGGCCAAGAAAGTATTTTAGGTCACCAACCAAACTCATTTCAAATTCAGCAGACATCATTTTAGAAAATTCAACACATAGTTCATGCTTAGTTGATCCAAATACTATGTCATCTACATATACCTGAACTATGATGAGATCTCTATTTGTACCCTTGGTAAATAGAGTTTGATCAACCTTACCTCTTTTGTAGCCCTTGCTGATCAGAAATTCAGTCAATCTTTCATACCATGCTCTTGGAGCCTGCTTTAGACCATACAAGGCTTTGTTTAACCTGAAAACTTGGTTAGGTTGAGGAGAGAATTGAAATTCGGGGGGTTGTTCAACAAAAACCTCTTCTTTAATGACTCCATTTAAAAAGGCACTTTTCACATCCATTTGTTAGAGTTTTATATTCTTTGAACATGCAAAGGCAAGCAACATTCTTATGGCTTCCATCCTAGCAACAGGTGCATAGGATTCATCGAAGTCTACACCAAATTCCTAACAGTAGCCCTTGGCTACTAATCTGGCCTTATTCCTTGAGATGACTCCATCTTCATTCATTTTATTTTTGAACACCCACTTAGTTCCTATGATATTAACATTATCTGGTCTTGGAACAAGTTCCCAGACATTGTTTCTTTCGAACTGGCCTAATTCCTCACTCATGGCATTAACCCAAGAGCCAAGGCCTCTTCTATTGATTTGGGTTCAATTTGTGAGACTAAAGCAATTAAGTCTTCATTATTCACATTCCTAAAATGAGACCTAGTCCGAAGAGGATCTTCAGGATTGCCTCTGACATTATCTATCGGATGGTCTTTAAGAAATCTAACATTGGTTGAAGACTCACCTGTTTCTCTTGGCCCTTCCTGATTGAGGGGATTTGTTGTTCCACTCGCCTGAGTCTTCTCTTCTTCTTGGTCTTCTAGGAATTCCCCATCATGATTGGAGTCCCTGTCAAAATTTTAATGTTAGACACATCTTTCTTTTCACTGAATATAATGTGTGGAGACTCTTCAACCTTTTTGTCTGTTATGTTGAAGACTCTATATGCCCTAGACACTTCTGAATATCCCAAAAATATTCCAGGGGAGCTTTTAGCTTCAAACTTGTCTAAATCTTTCTTATCATTATTGTGAATAAAATATTTTGCTCCAAAAATTCTGACATGAAACAAGTTTGGTTTCTTACCTTTTAGAAGCTCATAGGGTGTTTTCTTGTGAATGGGTCTTACCATGGCCCTATTGATTATGTAAGCTACTGTATTGGCCGCTTCTGCCCAAAACCTTCTAGGTAACTTACTTTCAATCAGCATGGTTCTGGCCATCTCCACCACATTTCTATTTCTTCTCTCCACAATCTCATTCTGTTCAGGTGTCTTGGGAGAAGAAAACCTGTGAGTTAGTCCCTCTCTTTCACAAAGATCAGAAAACATGGAGTTTTCAAACTCACCTCCATGATCAGATTGAATAGTACAGATCTTGTGTTTTCCTTCTTGTTTGACCTTATTGAAAAACAGATTAAACTTTTGAAATGCATCACTTTTATTTGCTAAGAAGAATATCCATGAATATCTAGAGAAGTCATCTATGATGACATATCCAAACCTGTTTCCATTAAGACTCTGAGTTCTAGTGGGACCGAAAAGGTCCATATGGAGAAGTTCCATTGGTCTAGAGGACAATGGCTTAGATCTTAATTTGAAGGAATTTCTGGTCTGTTTGCCTAGAGCACAGGCATCACATGATTTTGATATAGAATTGAATTTAATTCTGGGCATGCCTCTAACTAAATCATGCTTGACCAATTTATTTAAAGTAGTAAAGCTAGCATGACCTAGACGTCTATGCCATTCAAAAACATCATTTTCAGAATTGGCAGATAAACAAATATTAGATTGAGATTCCTCATCTAAGTCTACTATGTAGACATTATTAATCCTGTTGGCTACAAATTTAACCACATCAAAATTTATTTCTAAGATTTTTCATGAATTATCATCAAATACAACCCTGTGACCCTTGTCACATAACTGACTAATGCTAATCAGGTAGTGTTGCAGACCTTCCACAAGTAGAACCTTTTCAATGGAGTTTGTGGAAGTCTTACCTACTGTGCCAACTCCAATTATCTTACCTTTGTTCTTTCCTCCAAACTTGACCAGACCCCCTACCTTCATCTCTATCTTGCTGAACTTGGATCGGTCACCTGTCATGTGCCTGGAGCAGCCACTGTCAAGGTACCACTTGTTGTCTTCAGCTTCCAGGCCGACCTACACAACAAAGTCAAGCAAAGTGATTTGGGACCCAAGATGAATTGGGTCCAAAGACATTGTTCAATTCACTGATCAAATGTTTAGGAATCCAGATTTGCTTCAACATTGGTTTCTCTGGCACCTTTACTTCTGTTTTATTGAAATTATAGCCGGCTGGTCTGGAAAAGTAAGTTTTATTCCATACATTAGGCTTGCCATTTCTAGAATATCTCCTGTAAGTTTGTTGATCAGTAGATTTTTGAAGATGATGATCATTTCTCCAGTAGGTCCTCTTTGGACCCATTTGATTGCAGTACTTCCATCTTTACTTCTGATCCCCTTGCTTGGTCCATTTATCATTTATGTTCTGATTTGTAGGCTTAGTGAAATTTTTCATAAAATTCATTCCCATTTTAAAATGTTGATCATCACTGTTTTTAGAATTCTCCTTCTAACCTTGAGTTCCCTTACTGCTGTTTGAGCTGGATGGAGTGTCCAGCTTTTCTTTTCCCTTCTCTGGGCAGAAGGTAATGGTTTTGAATTGTAAGGGTCTTTTGTTAGATGGGTCATAGCCTAGACCCTCCTTATTGAAATTAACCCTAGCCCCCAGTATTGCATCCAGACTGGATTTTCCTTGGATAAACTTTTCCAAGACTTTCTGTTTGTCTTCCAGCTTCTTTTGAAGGGGCTCAGAATTTTTTAGAAGTTCACCATTGACTTTCTTAACAGCTTCGTATTTTTCTGAGTTCACTCTACTTACATTTAAGCTTTCTTCAATCCGTATTTTGAGTTCATTCAGCTGATTTTGACTGTCCTGGTTTTCTCCCTTGAGCTTATCATTTTCTTTTCTTAGTGAGGTCATTTCTTCTGGTTGCTCTTTTAGTTTCTGATTTTCCTCACAGACCTGGGTTTGTTCTTCAACATTAGTATTAAATTTTCTTTTCAGAACCCTATGCTCTTTGCTAAGAGAATTGAACTTATCTAATAACTCAGCATAAGCATCTTCCCAGTCATCAATCGTAAAATTTTCAAAAACATTGGTTACCTCCTCTTCACTGTTTGCCATAAGGCAAATTCCTTCTTCATGCTCCTCTGAGGAAGTATCTTCAGAATCTTCTTCCTCCTCGCTCCATGTGCATACCATTGCCTGCGGCTTCTTCTTCTTCTGTACTTTTGTGTTCTTCTTCTGGAAGTAGGGACCCTTCTTCTGAAGATCTGGGCATTCGCCTTTCATGTGTCCCTGTTTGTTACAATGATAACAGGTCAGTCTCTTAGGATTTCTATCCCTATAATTGGTAGATTCAACATTCTTGTTAAAGGAGTATGGCTTTTTTCTCCTAAAGGTCTTCCCCTTTCTCCTTAAAAATTTACTGAACTGACGTGTGAGCATTGCCTGCTCCTTCTGGTCGAGATCTGAGAAGCCATCAGACTCACAGCTACTTCTACTGCTACTGCTACTGCTACTCTTGTTGCGAGATGCCTTGAGTGCTACATTCTTAGCCTTCCTATCACTTCCTTCACCACCTCCTTTGAAATTCATCTCATAGGTCATGAGGGATCCTATGAGTTCATTTACTATCAAGGTCGTCAGATCTTTTGACTCTTCAATCACGATGGCCTTAGTGTGCCATGCTGGGGATAAGGATCTAAGAATTTTCTGACTATGTCTGCCTCAGCTAGATCCTTCCCTAGCCCTTAAGTGTGTTCATGATGAGGGACAACCTGGCATACATCTCAGTAATATTCTCCTCTGCATTCATCCTAAACAGTTCATATTTAGAGTTGTAGAGGTTTACCTTCGAGGCTTTCACTTGAGCTGTACCTTCGTAGATTAATTGCAGCTCATCCCACATTCGCTTGGCAGTCCTATAGGCAGATATACGGGCATATTCCTCTGGGTGAACTGCACACTGGATGATGTTTAGCGCCGTCCAGTTGAGTGAAGATAGCTTGACATGATCATCTGTCCACACATCCTCGTTCGGTGGCAGATCACATGGGCCAACCGTGATTACCCTCCACAGCTTGTGGCTTTGTGCTCTGATAAACACTTCCATCTGTTCTTCCAAAACAGATAATTATTACCACCAAAAAATGGAGGGCGACTAATGGATTGACCTTCAGCCATGAAGCTTCTAGGACCATTAGCATTTCCCTGACTGTTCGCCCACATGATGCGAACCTGCTCTGATACCAAATGTTAGCGCAGCAAGAGTGATATAGAAGGGGGGGATGAATAGATCACTCCCTATTCAAATAACATCAGCGGAAAATCACTCCTTCGAAATCACCCTACCGAATATAGCTAAACAAATTAGCCAATGCAGTGAGAAACTAAGACAGAGTAATAAGATGCGATTAGAATAGGCCGTCCACACACAAGCACATTGCCAAGCAGATAGAGAGCATCAACGATTACAGCAAACCACAATGGAGACAAGAGATTTTAAGGTGGTTCGATTGTAGTCCACAATCTACATCCACCCCTCACTCCAACTAGAGTAAGGATTCCACTAGCCAATGCTAGAAACCTGCAGACTCAGTCTGCGAACAAGGTGCTGCCACACACCTTGAATAACCAAGGGAAACAAATCCCTCAACCAAACTCTGCTACCCATAGAGCTTGAAACCTGTTCCAGCTACCAACTAGAACAGAACCAGAGATAACTCTCCCTTCCTCCAACCTGGAGGGAACCTGCTAATGACAACCCGTCACTAGCAGAACTAGAGATCTACGATCTTTCTTCCTCTGCAGCCCAGAGGGAAACTGGAGTAACACTCCCTTCCTCCAAACACCAGAGGGTAACAACTCAAGATCAGATATGTGAAGAAACAAAAGGAAAAACAGAAATGCAAACAAGACCAACGATGAACACAAATCGTTTCAGAAAAATCAAATACAAAAGTAGCTTCCGAAGAAGTAAATAGACTCTTCTCTCTCACTCAAACTTTTCTTTCACAGGACTGCTCTCTAATCTTTTCTCTCTATCTTCTTTCTGGAACGTGGAGGCTCTCTCTCTCTTTTCTTATTCTGCTCAGGAACTCTGCTGTTAGGCTTTTTCTCCAGTTCACCCCATCTCTATACAGAGGGCACCTTTTATATGGCTTTCGACCTGAGTTTCAGGCCTTCACACGAGGGAGTCTCGTTCCCTCCCTTTCCAGTGTTGGTTTATGCCAGCGTCTCCTTGGATTTGGTATGTACACGTGGGGTATGGGACCCACGTGGACCATCAGTGCTTGGCATCCCAACCCGCTGCATAGATTATGGGGTCCATGTGCGAAGCCCCTTCGCTGACAATCATCTGACCAATCAAACTTATTTTCCTTGCGGGTTAATCTTGTAAGAGGTACCGCAATCTTAGAGAAGTCTTGAATAAATCTTCGATAATAACCTGCCAGGCCTAGAAAACTTCTAACTTCTGTCACACTGGTAGGCTGTTCCCAATTCTTCACTGCCTCAACCTTCGAAGGATCAACAGAAATACCGTTCTTGGTGATAATATGTCCGAGAAAGGACACTTCTTGTAGCCAGAACTCACACTTACTGAACTTAGCATATAGTTGATGATCTCTCAACAGTTGCAATGCCATTCTCAGATGCTCAGCATGCTCCTCCTCATTCTTAGAATAAATCAGGATGTCATCAATAAATACCACGACCCACTGATCAAGATAGGGCCGAAATGCATTGTTCATCAACTACATGAAAGCTGTTGGAGCATTCGTTAGACCAAAAGGCATAACGACAAATTCAAAATGACCATACCTGCTGCGGAAAGCTATTTTATAAATGTCCTCTTCCTTAATCCGCAACTGGTGATATCCAGATCGAAGATCGATCTTAGAGAAATATTGAGCTCCCGCTATCTGGTCAAATAACTCGTCAATCCTCGGCAAGGGATATTTGTTCTTGACAGTCTGCTGGTTTATTTACCGATAATCAATGCACAACCTCATCGAACCATCTTTCTTCCTGACGAACAACACAGGGGCTCCCCACGGAGAAGTACTAGGACGAATAAAACCCTTCTCGAGTAATTCCATCAGTTGCAACTTCAGTTCCCTCAGTTCCGCAGGAGACATACGATAAGGAGCCTTAGAAATAGGAGCTGTGCCAGGAATAAGATCAATAGAAAAGATAACTTCCCGCTCAGGCGGAAGTCCTGGTAGTTCCTCTGGAAAGACATCAGAAAAATCTTGGACAACAGGAATGTCCTTGATCTCAATCTGTTGCTCAGGGGTTACACAAACAAAGGCTAGAAATGCCTCACACCCATGCCTCAAAAGCTTATCAGCTCGAAGAGCCGAGATGAGCGGTACGGAGTTATGGTGCTTGACTCCCGTAAAAGATAAACCAGAATGTCCAGTAAAAGTCACTGAGCTAGAACTACAGTGAACATTGGCCTCATACTTGGCCAACCAATCTGCTCCTTGGATTACATCATAATCCTTCATATCCATGCAGACCAAATCTGCTGGAAAGTTCTGTTCACCAATTATAACCTTACTAGAAGGATAGAAATACTGGATTGTTGATTTAGTGCCAATAGGGGTTGAAATCTCTAACGGAGTATTCATCAAAACAGGTTCCACAGCTAATGACTTAGCAAATCTCCGTGAAATAAAAGAATGTGTTGCACCAGTATCAAAGAGAGCAAATGCGGGCTTATCGATTATAGTAAGGGTACCTTCGACGAGTCCGCCATCATCAGAAATCCCAGTTTCCTCTGCATGTAAAGCTTGAAGCTTGCCTTGTGGTTTCTTGAAGACTAGAGATTTTGCCGGTGTAGCTTGTTCCGATATGAGAGGACAATTGGGGATACGGTGCTCCTTGCTTCCACATCGCAAACAGGCGCCTAGCTTGCGCCAGCACTCCTCTATCTTGTGACCCGGACGATCACAATAGTTGCACACGCCCTTGAATGGAACAATAGGGCCAGGCTTCTTGTCTTCATGCCTCGGCATCTTGCCCTTCCACGATCTGGACCCGCTCCACGAACCAGGTCCACTAACAGGCCTCTTCTTGGTATACCCGGGTTTGACACTCCCGGAACCCGTAGGTAATTCTTTCTTGGTGCCTTTCCCATGGATTCTCTCCGTCATCTCAAGAGTATCCTCCAGAACTTGCGCTTTCCTTACCATCTCGAAATAAGTGGAAATCTCCATCGGTGCCAATTGGTTGATATAATGAAGCTTCAAACCATTGAGAAAGCGCTTCGCCTTCATCTTCTCGGTGGAAATGAGATGTGTAGCATATCGAGAAAGCCGTGCAAATTGAGCCTCATACTCTACCACGGACAAACCTCGCTGTTTCAAGGCCGCGAACTCTGCCGCTTTCTTCTCTTGCACTCTATCAAAAAAATACTTGCTGTTGAAGAATTCTTCGAACTCTTCCCACATAACTTGCCGATCACCGAGAGTTGCCTTGATAGAATCCCACCAAGTACGTGCATCATGTTCCAGTTGAAATGTGGACAAAAGAACACGCTCCTGGTTGGTGCATTGCATAACTTCAAAGATTCTCCCCATCTCATCTAGCCAGTGCTCGGCTTGGTCAGGGTCAGTCGAACCAGCGAATCTAGGCGGGTTCATTCCGCGGAAGTTCCGGTATAGATCACCGGTGCCATGCTGTGCCGCTCCTGCCTGAGCTACTTGCTGAAGGGCCTGAGTAAGGCCTTGAACCGTACGCTGCAGGTTCCTCCATTCAGCACGATCAGCTGCCATCTACACGAGAAATAGGTTACCTAGGTTCAATAAGATAGATAAAGCACGATTAAGGAATGAACTTAACCCAAGTTCAACCCATTCTTACCAGGTCAGGTCCTAGACTTTTACAAGGTTAGGGATCTAATGCACCTAGACACGACCAAAAACTCGGTACCTGGCGGAGGTAATCGGTCCGAAGACCACTCGCGCAAGTGTGCGACCTTCCCGATAGGCGTAGCCTAACGTTCGGACAACACCTTTTGATATACCTATTATTGGGATGCAATGCAAGAAAACTTAAACTTAGGAAACCTAGGAATGTGAAACCTAGGGCTCTGATACCAACTAAACTGTCACGCCCCGAACAAGGCAGAAATATCGGGACGTACAGTTAGGGACACGCTGGCAAGAGAGGGAACTAAATCTAAAATGATACACAAGTGCTACAAGATGGAAAGGAAATACTAAATGATCATTAAACAACCAAACTGATACAATGATCTCAAAGGCAACTTAATACTACATGGAATAACAACCACTAAGACTCAACAACAAACTGAAACTAAATGATCTCCAAACACAACTAACAATAAACACACTGCTAACACACTAGAACTGATACACTCAAGACATCACTCCTGCCCTTCCCCGTCGGTAAGCGCGTCACCTGAGAAGCCTGGAAAGGGGGAAACAACGGGGTGTGAGCTAACGCTCAGTAGAAAATAACAGACATGTATAAGTGATTAACAGTTTAATTACATTTTCAAAATGTCATGCTACAAACGATAATGCAATAAACAACGGTAATAACAAGATCTTGCAAGGTCAAGAAATATACAATTGATAATGATTATCAAGGATAACAGATACAAGAATTTACTACAGGAGATATAACAAGAGATATAACAATGAGATATAAGTAAGGAATTGGCCAACAAGCAAGTATTTTAAACATTTAACCAAGTATGATCAAGTAACAAGTAACAAGATACTTTTGTCATACGCCAACACTCAGACAAGTACTTCGGTGCAATGCCCCACCATGTCATTAACATCACATGGGCTCACTAACTTTCGGGCGCTCTCCCCAGGACCAGACCGGGCCCTTATGATGCGATGGCATTGATTTACTGGGCCCAACATCCCATCCGTCTAGACATTCAGTCAATTTTAATGGCCAATCAATCAGATGAATTTCTGTCAAGAGTATGAGATTTAAGGACTAACATGTCCTTGGATTCAAAACAAAAACTCAGTTTATACGGTCACCTCGGTGCCGTAATACAAGAACTGGACCAAACTCGGTCCACGGGGTCAAGAAGGAACGGCCGACAGTATACCGTTCAGGTGTGTAAGCAATCGATTCAACTGGAGTAAGCAAGACTAAAACAGCAACTTAACGATCAACTTAATCCTAATTACCAAGTTAGCATATCAAAGATTATCCATTATCATTTACATCAAGACAAATGCCAAGAAGTTGATTCAAGATGATAAAGCACAGAACAACTCTCACAGGAGTGAAATAGAATGCATTAACAGAGATTTTAGTTACACCATTAACCACTAATTATGTGGGTTTCTATTTATCCTTGTATGCATTGAAAATGAAGATGATAAACAGTGTGTTTTTTTACACTAAGTTTGCATGTATGGACCTATGTTAATTGAAACTAAAAAGGGTACATGAATAGGTCATTAGTTCCTCAAAAATGTAGTTTTCAATGTGATTAGGTTGAATGGATTGATCCCCCGATGATCCGGATTGATCCCCGGGTCAAAACATCATTTAAAACGGGTTTACAAGGCATGTGGGTCGACCCCAAAGGGTCGACCCCTGGAAAAATTCCAGGTATGGGTCGACCCCTGGGTCGACCCCTGGCTTCCAGGAGCCATCCTGGCTGCATGGGTCGACCCATGGGTCGACCCCTGCAGGCTGTGGGTCGACCCATTGGGTCGACCCATGCAAGGCAGCGGTCTGCTGCTTGCAGGGTGAAATGGGTCGACCCATGGGTCGACCCCCTGGTTTCCAGACCCAAAAAGCTTCAAAAAAAAATATGAAAAACTCCTAGAATTGGGAGTCTAAATGTATTGGGATCTTAACCATATACTCTAGGGTTATTAATATGCATCCTAGGGTTATAAAACACAATTTTAAATCACGAATTTCGATAGGAATCCAATGAAATACAACCTATTCTATGAAGAACACAAGAAAAGTCTAGCTTGCTAGCATGCTTCTAATAACACACGAAATACTCTAGGCATGATCTATAAAAACTGGGGATTTTGATGTCAAAAGAAAGCTAACATGCTATTGATTACATTCATGTATGTTAATTAGAAGTTGGGCTGTTATAACCTACCTCAAATTGAAGAGGGAACTCGAAACCTAGAATAAAGAACAACTTGACAGCACCTCACTAAAACCTCAATATCTCCACGGATACTTAATGAAAATTGGGGCTTTTGCCACCAATGGAAAGAGCTCGATGAGAGGTACAATTTTCTATATTCATAAGCTGCTTTTGGTTAAGGAAATCTACCTCAATCGAAGGAAGTAGAAAGGCCTAAGAAAAACCCACGAACTTGGACCCTCCTCCAATAATCACAAGAGATCTCTCCAGATCTGAATTCTCTACGAACACCACAGCTACCAAATGAATCTAGACACGTAGAGCTTTCTTTTAATAGGTCATACTCCTTCTGGATCCTTCCAGGAAGGGAGAATTCGACCAAACAAGTTGCGTGTTCCAAACACCGCCGCCAACGTTGACCTAGCTCTTGCGCGCCCAATACTTACCATATGGTAATGATTTTGTGGCATTATGAGGAGGGAAATGTTCCTCTATGTAATACCTTTCATTTGCCTTTAGAATCACCCCATTTGGTTGAGAAAAAAGCTCGAATTTGATGTTCAAAGTTTGGGTGAATAGTGAATACGAATTTGGGTTACGTGGGTTGTAAGTCAGGCTTAATCCACTGATTAGGCCTAGATAATGATTTAATTAGGCTTACTCCAAGAAGACAAAAGTGTTAGTCGAAGTATCTATTATTTAATTACTATTTTTATGAATTTTTATATGGTAGATAAAATTTCACTTCTACTATTCCGTAATTAATTAAATATTAAGTTCGGAAGACTTAGTTTGCTAATTCGGCTTAATAAACGATTTTATTAGGCTTAATTGTAGAAGACAAAGTTGATAAACAAAATTAATTCTACAAGATGTGATTTTTGGGGATTTTTAAAAA
This sequence comes from Amorphophallus konjac, assembly GCA_022559845.1. Taxonomy (NCBI): domain Eukaryota; kingdom Viridiplantae; phylum Streptophyta; class Magnoliopsida; order Alismatales; family Araceae; genus Amorphophallus; species Amorphophallus konjac. The sequence continues at coordinate 289,958,394 of CM040125.1, read as the reverse complement.
ATAGTAGAAAAATGACTTATTCTATTAATTAATTAATTAATCTAATTAATTTGGATAATTCTCATTAATTTGAATAACTTCAAATAAATTCCAAATAATTACAAATAACTTTCTAAATAAATTTCTAAAGAATTTGGGGTCTTACACCCTCCCCTACTCAAAGGAATTTGGTCCTCCAAATTCACTGCACTAAAACTGAGAGTAGAAAAAGATCACTCACCTAGAATAGATCGGGATACCGCTTTCGCATAGTCTCTTCATACTCCCATGTAGCTTCTTCGGTCCCACGCCGACTCCACTGAATCTTGACCATCGGTATCGAATGATTCCGTAGTTGCTGATGCTTCCGGTCCAGAATCTTGACAGGTCTTTCCTCATAGGTCAAATCTTCCTTCAGTTCAAAATCCACCTGCTGAATGATATGAGTAGGATCGTACACATATTTCCGTAACATAGACACATGGAAAACGTTGTGTACGCCAGACAATTGCGGTGGTAAAGCCAGTCTGTATGCCACCTCTCCCACTCTATCTAGAATCTCGAATGGACCAATGTACCTCGGACTCAGCTTGCCATGAATGCCAAATCTTCGGATCCCTCTCGTCGGAGAGACCTTTAAGAACACATGCTCGCCAACCTGAAATTCCAATGCCCTTCTCCTATTGTCGGCATAACTCTTCTGTCTTGACTGGGCTACTTGTAACCGGTCTCGGATAACACGGATGTTCTGTGATGATTCCGAAACAAGATCTGGTCCAAGCCACTGTTTCACACCTACCTCGTCCCAACACAACGGGGAACGACAACTTCTACCATATAGTGCTTCAAAAGGAGCCATCTGAATACTAGACTGATAGCTGTTATTGTAGGCGAATTCAATTAATGCCAAATGCTCACTCCAATTACCACCGAAATCAATCATGCAAGCTCGCAGCATATCTTCCACTATCTGATTGGTTCTTTCAGTCTGTCCATCTGTCTGTGGATGAAAAGCAGTACTGAAATTCAGACGAGTACCCAAAGACTCTTGCAGTCCCTTCCAGAAATGTGAAGTAAATCTGGGGTCTCGATCAGATACTATATTCACTGGGATACCATGCAATCTCACCACTTCCTTTATATACAAAGCAGCCAATACATCAATCGTCCACTTGGACTTAATTGGTAAGAAATGAGCCGACTTTGTCAAATGATCAACAATCACCCATATCGCATCAAATCCACCACGAGTCCTAGGTAGACCCATAATGAAATCCATGCCAATACTTTCCCACTTCCACTGGGGTATGTCGAGTGGTTTCAATTTCCCTGCTGGTCTGAAATGTTCGGCCTTAACTTGCTGACATACCAAACATCTGCTCACAAAATCTGCAACTTCTCTTTTCATATTCGGCCACCAAAAGGACCTTTTCAAATCTCGGTACATCTTAGTGCCTCCAGGATGAATGGTATATCTGGATCTATGAGCTTCCTCAAGAATTTTGTTCTTTATTGTAGCCTCATCCTGAACACAAGTTCTGCCTTTAAATAATAATCTACCATCATCGGCCAACATGAAGTCAGGTCTGCTACTCAAGCTTCCCTTGATCTCTACCAACTCGGGATCATTATCTTGCAAGGACTTGATCTCTATCAATAATTCAGGTTTAAGTTGAATCTGAGCAATCAAGATCCGATCATTGTCAATATTGAGATCCAGACTAGATAATTGTTCCAACAATCTCCATTCTTGTAACATGAGACTTGACAATCTAGCTACCGGCTTCCGGCTTAATGCATCTGCCACAACATTACCTTTGCCAGGATGATACTCAATCGAGAAGTCGAAGTCTTTCAAGTACTCCAACCATCTCCGCTGCCTCATGTTGAGTTCCTTTTGAGAAAATAAATACTTCAAACTCTTATGATCTGAAAACACTGTAAAGGTTTCTCCATATAAGTAATGCCTCCATATCTTCAAAGCAAACACGACTGCAGCAAGTTCCAAATCATGAACAGGATAATTATCTTCGTGCTTCCTCAACTGCCTAGAGGAATAGGCAATCACCTTCCCATGCTGCATGAGTACACAGCCTAAGCCAATACCTGAAGCATCAGTATAAACAACAAATCCTCCTTCACCAGAAGGTAAAGCCAAAACAGGTGCAGTAGTCAAACACTCCTTCAGAGTCTGAAAGCTTCGCTGACAATCATCTGACCAATCAAACTTATTTTCCTTGCGGGTTAATCTTGTAAGAGGTACCGCAATCTTAGAGAAGTCTCGAATAAATCTTCGATAATAACCTGCCAGGCCTAGAAAACTTCTAACTTCTGTCACACTGGTAGGCTGTTCCCAATTCTTCACTGCCTCAACCTTCGAAGGATCAACAGAAATACCGTTCTTGGTGATAATATGTCCGAGAATAGACACTTCTTGTAGCCAGAACTCACACTTACTGAACTTAGCATATAGTTGATGATCTCTCAACAGTTGCAATGCCATTCTCAGATGCTCAGCATGCTCCTCCTCATTCTTAGAATAAATCAGGATGTCATCAATAAATACCACGATCCACTGATCAAGATAGGGCCGAAATGCATTGTTTGTCAACTGCATGAAAGCTGCTGGAGCATTCGTTAGACCAAAAGGCATAACGACAAACTCAAAATGACCATACATGCTGCGGAAAGCTGTTTTATAAATGTCCTCTTCCTTAATCCGCAACTGGTGATATCCAGATCGAAGATCGATCTTAGAGAAATATTGAGCTCCCGCTATCTGGTCAAATAACTCGTCAATCCTCGGCAAGGGATATTTGTTCTTGACAGTCTGCTGGTTTATTTGCCGATAATCAATGCACAACCTCATCGAACCATCTTTCTTCCTGACGAACAACACAGGGGCTCCCCACGGAGAAGTACTAGGATGAATAAAACCTTTCTCGAGTAATTCCATCAGTTGCTGCTTCAGTTCCCTCAGTTCCGCAGGAGACATCCGATAAGGAGCCTTAGAAATAGGAGCTGTGCCAGGAATAAGATCAATAGAAAAGATAACTTCCCGCTCAGGCGGAAGTCCTGGTAGTTCCTCTGGAAAGACATCAGGAAAATCTTGGACAACAGGAATGTCCTTGATCTCAATCTGTTGCTCAGGGGTTGCACAAACAAAGGCTAGAAATGCCTCACACCCATGCCTCAAAAGCTTATCAGCTCGAAGAGCCGAGATGAGCAGTACGGAGTTATGGTGCTTGACTCCCGTAAAAGATAAACCAGAATGTCCAGTAAAAGTCACTGAGCTAGAACTACAGTGAACATTGGCCTCATACTTGGCCAACCAATCTGCTCCTAGGATTACATCATAATCCTTCATATCCATGCAGACCAAATCTGCTTGAAAGTTCTGTTCACCAATCATAACCTTACTAGAAGGATAGAAATACTGGATTGTTGATTTAGTGCCAATAGGGGTTGAAATCTCTAACGGAGTATTCATCAAAATAGGTTCCACAGCTAATGACTTAGCAAATCTCCGTGAAATAAAAGAATGTGTTGCACCAGTATCAAAGAGAGCAAATGCGGGCTTATCGATTATAGTAAGGGTACCTTCGACGAGTCCGCCATCATCAGAAATCCCAGTTTCCTCTGCATGTAAAGCTTGAAGCTTGCCTTGTGGTTTCTTGAAGACTAGAGGTTTTGCCGGTGTAGCTTGTTCCGATATGAGAGGACAATTGGGGATACGGTGCTCCTTGCTTCCACATCGCAAACAGGCGCCTAGCTTGCGCCAGCACTCCTCTATCTTGTGACCCGGACGATCACAATAGTTGCACACGCCCTTGAATGGAACAATAGGGCCAGGCTTCTTGTCTTCATGCCTCGGCATCTTGCCCTTCCACGATCCGGACCCGCTCCACGAACCAGGTCCACTAACAGGCCTCTTCTTGGTATACCTGGGTTTGACACTCCCGGAACCCGTAGGTAATTCTTTCTTGGTGCCTTTCCCACGGATTCTCTCCGTCATCTCAAGAGTATCCTCCAGAACTTGCGCTTTCCTTACCATCTCGAAATAAGTGGAAATCTCCATCGGTGCCAATTGGTTGATATAATGAAGCTTCAAACCATTGAGAAAGCGCTTCGCCTTCATCTTCTCGGTGGAAATGAGATGTGTAGCATATCGAGAAAGTCGTGCAAATTGAGCCTCATACTCTGCCACGGACAAACCTCGCTGTTTCAAGGCCGCGAACTCTGCCGCTTTCTTCTCTTGCACTCTATCAGAAAAATACTTGCTGTTGAAGAATTCTTCGAACTCTTCCCACATAACTTGCCGATCACCGAGAGTTGCCTTGATAGAATCCCACCAAGTACGTGCATCATGTTCCAGTTGAAATGTGGACAAAAGAACACGCTCCTGGTTGGTGCATTGCATAACTTCAAAGATTCTCCCCATCTCATCTAGCCAGTGCTCGGCTTGGTCAGGGTCAGTCGAACCAGCGAATCTAGGCGGGTTCATTCCGCGGAAGTTCCGGTATAGATCACCGGTGCCATGCTGTGCCGCTCCTGCCTGAGCTACTTGCTGAAGGGCCTGAGTAAGGCCTTGAACCGTACGCTGCAGGTTCCTCCATTCAGCACGATCAGCTGCCATCTACACGAGAAATAGGTTACCTAGGTTCAATAAGATAGATAAAGCACGATTAAGGAATGAACTTAACCCAAGTTCAACCCATTCTTACCAGGTCAGGTCCTAGACTTTTACAAGGTTAGGGATCTAATGCACCTAGACACGACCAAAAACTCGGTACCTGGCGGAGGTAATCGGTCCGAAGACCACTCGCGCAAGTGTGCGACCTTCCCGATAGGCGTAGCCTAACGTTCGGACAACACCTTTTGATATACCGATTATTGGGATGCAATGCAAGAAAACTTAAACTTAGGAAACCTAGGAATGTGAAACCTAGGGCTCTGATACCAACTAAACTGTCACGCCCCGAACAAGGTGGAAATATCGGGACGTACAGTTAGGGACACGCTGGCAAGAGAGGGAACTAAATCTAAAATGATACACAAGTGCTACAAGATGGAAAGGAAATACTAAATGATCATTAAACAACCAAACTGATACAATGATCTCAAAGGCAACTTAATACTACATGGAATAACAACCACTAAGACTCAACAACAAACTGAAACTAAATGATCTCCAAACACAACTAACAATAAACACACTGCTAACACACTAGAACTGATACACTCAAGACATCACTCCTGCCCTTCCCCGTCGGTAAGCGCGTCACCTGAGAAGCCTGGAAAGGGGGAAACAACGGGGTGTGAGCTAACACTCAGTAGGAAATAACAGACATGTATAAGTGATTAACAGTTTAATTACATTTTCAAAATGTCATGCTACAAACGATAATGCAATAAACAACGGTAATAACAAGATCTTGCAAGGTCAAGAAATATACAATTGATAATGATTATCAAGGATAACAGATACAAGAATTTACTACAGGAGATATAACAAGAGATATAACAATGAGATATAAGTAAGGAATTGGCCAACAAGCAAGTATTTTAAACATTTAACCAAGTATGATCAAGTAACAAGTAACAAGATACTTTTGGCATAGACGCCAACACTCAGGCAAGTACTTCGGTGTAATGCCCCACCATGTCATTAACATCCCATGGGCTCACTAACTTTCGGGCGCTCTCCCCAGGACCAGACCGGGCCCTTATGATGCGATGGCATTGATTTACTGGGCCCAACGTCCCATCCGTCTAGACATTCAGTCAATTTTAATGGCCAATCAATCAGATGAATTTCTGTCAAGAGTATGAGATTTAAGGACTAACATGTCCTTGGATTCAAAACAAAAACTCGGTTTATACGGTCACCTCGGTGCCGTAATACAAGAACTGGACCAAACTCGGTCCACGGGGTCAAGAAGGAACGGCCGACAGTATACCGTTCAGGTGTGTAAGCAATCGATTCAACTGGAGTAAGCAAGACTAAAACAGTAACTTAACGATCAACTTAATCCTAATTACCAAGTTAGCATATCAAAGATTATCCATTATCATTTACATCAAGACAAATGCCAAGAAGTTGATTCAAGATGATAAAGCACAGAACAACCTTCACAGGAGTGAAATAGAATGCATTAACAGAGATTTTAGTTACACCATTAACCACTAATTATGTGGGTTTCTATTTATCCTTGTATGCATTGAAAATGAAGATGATAAACGGTGTGTTTTTTTACACTAAGTTTGCATGTATGGACCTATGTTAATTGAAACTAAAAGGGTACATGAATAGGTCATTAGTTCCTCAAAAATGTAGTTTTCAATGTGATTAGGTTGAATGGATTGATCCCCCGATGATCCGGATTGATCCCCGGGTCAAAACATCATTTAAAACGGGTTTACAAGGCATGTGGGTCGACCCCAAAGGGTCGACCCCTGGAAAAATTCCAGGTATGGGTCGACCCCTGGCTTCCAGGAGCCATCCTGGCTGCATGGGTCGACCCATGGGTCGACCCCTGCAGGCTGTGGGTCGACCCATTGGGTCGACCCATGCAAGGCAGCGGTCTGTTGCTTGCAGGGTGAAATGGGTCGACCCATGGGTCGACCCCCGGGTTTCCAGACCCAAAAAGCTTCAAAAAAAACATGAAAAACTCCAAGAATTGGGGGTCTAAATGTATTGGGATCTTAACCATATACTCTAGGGTTATTAATATGCATCCTAGGGTTATGAAACATAATTTTAAATCACGAATTTCGATAGGAATCCAATGAAATACAACCTATTCTATGAAGAACACAAGAAAAGTCTAGCTTGCTAGCATGCTTCTAATAACACACGAAATACTCTAGGCATGATCTATAAAAATTGGGGATTTTGATGTCAAAAGAAAGCTAACATGCTATTGATTACATTCATGTATGTTAATTAGAAGTTGGGCTGTTATAACCTACCTCAAATTGAAGAGGGAACTCGAAACCTAGAATAAAGAACAACTTGACAGCACCTCACTAAAACCTCGATATCTCCACGGATACCTAATGAAAATTGGGGCATTTGCCACCAATGGAAAGAGATCGATGAGAGGTACAATTTTCTATATTCATAAGCTGATTTTGGTTAAGGAAACCTACCTCAATCGAAGGAAGTAGAAAGGCCTAAGAAAAACCCACGAACTTGGACCCTCCTCCAATAATCACAAGAGATCTCTCCAGATCTGAATTCTCTGCGAACACCATAACTACCAAATGAATCTAGACACGTAGAGCTTTCTTTTAATAGGTCATACTCCTTCTGGATCCTTCCAGGAAGGGAGAATTCGACCAAACAAGTTGCGTGTTCCAAACACCGCCGCCAACGTTGACCTAGCTCTTGCGCGCCCAATACTTACCATATGGTAATGATTTTGTGGCATTATGAGAGGGGAAATGTTCCTCTATGTAATACCTTTCATTTGCCTCTGGAATCACCCCATTTGGTTGAGAAACAAGCTCGAATTTGATGTTCAAAGTTTGGGTGAATAGTGAATACGAAGTTGGGTTAGGTGGGTTGTAAGTCAGTCTTAATCCACTGATTAGGCCTAGATAATGATTTAATTAGGCTTACTCCAAGAAGACAAAAGTGTTAGTCAAAGCATCTATTATTTAATTACTATTTTTATAAATTTTTATATGGTAGATAAAATTCCACTTCTACTATTCCGTAATTAATTAAATATTAAGTTCGGAAGACTTAGTTCGCTAATTCGGCTTAATAAACGATTTTATTAGGCTTAATTGTAGAAGACAAAGTTGATAAAAAAAATTAATTCTACAAGATATGATTTTTGGGGATTTTTAGAAAATAGTAGAAAAATGACTTATTCTATTAATTAATTAATTAATCTAATTAATTTGGATAATTCTCATTAATTCGAATAACTTCAAATAAATTTCAAATAATTACAAATAACTTTCTAAATAAATTTCTAAAGAATTTGGGGTCTTACACAACGCTTTCTTAATAGGCGACTTCTCCCGGGATCTCTCCTTGACTCGTGGTCGGGGAGTCGGAGTCGGCGCTGAACTCTCCCCTACTGCAACCGTGGCCTCTCCCGCGTCGGGAATGCACACGGGGTGCTTGCTCCGCCACATCGGCGATGGGTGCAGGAGCAGGCTCCTCCACGTCAGGAATGGGCGTGGGTGTAGGCTCTTCCACAGCAGATGAGACAAAAAGAAGAAGAGACATTCATGTGTTAAGGCCTTCCCTCGAAATGGAAACAGACCCTAAAGGGCACCGATGGCTGGAAATTCCAACCGACAGGCTGACTCGGCTCAGCCTGTGCGACTTCAAACTCCTCAAAAGATGGAATTCGTGGCGCCGGAGGAGCAGCCGTCGAAGCCTTAGCGGCCTCTATTTTTCGCTGCTTCGCGTCCCGCTGCTTGGCCACCTTGGCAGCATCCACCGCCTTCTTCACAGGCGATTTAGCTCGGAGCCTCTTCGCTGCCTTGGGCAAGGGGGTCGTGGTCGGGGCCGGTAACGCGGCGTCAAAATAGGCGGGCTTCTGGACGAGCTGAAGAAAGTTTCGATACGTCGCCATTTGTACGCTGTCGGGGTGGTCTATCAGAAACATATATATATGATTAGCATCTGATACCCTGCAAAGGTCAGAACGATGATGGAGGAGAATAAAAGGAAGAGGGAAGATCAAATACCATGGGGGGCAGTATACAGCCGAAGTGTTATCGGCCAGTAGCTCAGGGACGGATCCTTGTCCCGACGCGCCGCCTCCCAGACTAGCCAGCACACGTCCTCAATTTTCTGGCAACGGTCAGTGAGGGCAGCCAGGTCCGCATGCTTCTTCGACGAAAGGTGGCAGAAAAGATTGAAGTGGTCCATGCCCCACCCGTCAGCATAATAGTACGAGACATGCAGGCGCTTGCCCAGGATGGCGGCCGTCTAATCTTCGATCTTCAGCCCATTCACTCGGAGGATGACATACAGCCATGTGGTGTCCTTATAATTCTCAAGCTTCCTCTCCTCCCGCCTCATGAATGTGCGGTATGGGCAGATCGGGTCCCTCTCCGGACGCCAGCTCTTTGCGGGAGTCCCCTCCTCCTCCATGGGCAGCAGATAATTAATGAGCTCCAGGCGGTCGCTCCCGATCCGGCAGAGGTCCCTAAAAGTCTTCTTGAAGCCGTCATTGGCCACCGGGGGTAGCCTCGCCTGTGGTGTCGGCCTCACTTCCCGAGCCTCCCGGCGAGCGGCTAGATATGCCGCCACCTCATTATCCTGCCTATTCTTGAACCGAAGGAGGTGCTCCGAGTCGACATCGAGCACTGCCACTAACTGCTTGCTCAAAAATTTCCTCTCCGCCCCGTCCCAACAATCGATCTTGTGCAATCGACAAAAGGCCGTCCAGGAGTTCCACCATTTTATGTACTCTGGGGTCACCCAAGGAATACGGCCTAGGGCTGGCACCCTGAAAGTCACGGACTCCGCCCAATGAAAGAAGTCCCACCAGCTTCGGGCATGCTCGGCGGTCGAACTCCCCCGGAGACTTCGTGAAGGCAAGCCGAACTGTTCATGATAGACAGGGATATGCTGATCATATCCGAAATTTCGGTCGAACCGGAAGGGGTAGTATGGTTCTAGCGGCAAATTATCCCCCTTCCTGAACGCCAGCACGCTTGAGCGAATGGATAACGCCCAGATCCTGAGCTCGGGTTCCAGCAATGGGCGGAATACATTCTCCTGGCTGATGGGGTGGACGTACTTCTTCACCTGATCATCTTTGCATTCCCTCTTATTATTTACCAGAGGGCTTGAATGTGCGGCCAACGTCCAGAAGTGGATGGTGCCAGCCGCGTCCCGCGGAACCTTTATCAGCCGGCCCCAAATATCATATAGCCGCTAGGTGGTGGAGCCTGGCTCTGCGCTGGAAAACTCCAACATCCGCGGCACTAGTCCCCAGTCTTGAAGAGCGCGGGGGGCGAACTCTGGGAATAGCGAGTAGACCCACGCATTGAAGAAATGCAGCGAACATACATACCGAGCCTGCCTCGAGAATTGATGAGTGCTGATGTCCCCCAGCGCCTTGTATATCAGGCAGAGAGCAGCCGGGCACATGGACAGCTTGATCCCCCACGCCATTTGACAGGCCGGATAGATGGCATCCGGCCGAATGACTGTCTCATCCCCATACGGCATGGAAAATGAGCACAACCAGTATGTCAGGTATGCGGCGCAGTGTGTTAGCGGGTCGACCCCCATTGGATTGGGGCCACTCCGGCGTCCTCTGGAAGGAATCTTCACATCGGTCTTAGGCTTGGCATGCTTCTTACAAGCAACAGCGGTCCCGATGCATGGATACTCTCCGTACTGCTTCAGCCCGTCGCAGAAATATTGCAGCCATAGGGTCATGCGCACCCTCTTCCTATCCCCACGGGGAGGCTGCCTCCCTCCATGCGCCAGTTGGTACAATTCCCGGTATGCCTTCATGAGATACCAGTATGAATAGCCAAGGGAATAATAGACATCCCCGTTAGTTTCATCTTTGATCAGATCCGGGAGGCATACTTCTTCATAAGGCTCCCCGTCAATGGGCAAGCCGCTGAGCTGACTGAGACTCCACAAATCAAGTGAAGTCTCATCTTCCGCCGTATAGAAAGTGTTGGTCTCAGCACTGAACTCCTCTATCATGCCACAACAGAGGCCTTTGGAGATGGGGCAGTCGTAGCGGGAGGCGTAGACACTGCGGTAAATGCCAGCCCGGACCAGTAATGGGGCGTAGTTGAACAACACGTACTCGGTGAATTCTACTGCCCCTTCCCTGAAGCTGTGAACATCCTGGAGCTTCAACTCCCCGAACCAGCCCAGCGCCAACTCGTACTTGAATCGGACGGCCAGGCAATTCAGCGTGAAGGGCTCCTCCCTGTAGCCCCATTTCAGGGGAGCCAAGAACAAACCAAAACGAGGCGGCTCACCTTGCACCCGCCCAGCGGACATGTCCCATTTTGCTGGGGTGAATTGAGGTGCTCGCACCAATCTGTCTTCGGTCGGCAACACTCCTTTGATCCCCAGGATAGGCTTCCACTCCAGGGCCTCCCCCACCAAATACATCGGGATGCTTCTCGGGCTGCTGTACAACAAACTATCACGAGCCTGCAAGATCACTTGCTCGACCTCTCGCACAGCCCGTAGCTCCCTCGTCTCCCAGGAGCGGAAGTACTTCATAAAATGGATTAGATGCTTTTCCTTCGGGAAATCCTTCCGATACTCGCCGGTCCGGTCGAAGGTGAAGCGATTCTCGACCCGAGAGAGCCGATGATAGTCCATTATCTTGGCCTCGGAGCCCGAGGACTCGGCTAGTGTGGCTATTTCAGCATGCTCCCTATCCAGCTCCTCTACGTTGAGCCACGTGACGGCTGGCACCGGACGCGGGGGAACAAGGCCGATAGCGGCAGCAGGAGCAGAAGAACCACTTGGGGCAGCCATCTATCTGCAAGATACGACAAACAAAAGATCAGAACAAGCCACGGGCGAAGAGAAATGAAGGCTATAAAGGGGCTCTACTACAAGTAAAATGAATAAGAGGCTGCCAATTTTTGACGAAATTTCGGCAGAGTTTCCCCTAGGCCAGAGGCGTAAGGGAAAACACGGGTGCGCATCCACAGGGAGTGACGGCCCCAACAAAGTCACGGTGGGCCCCGAAAGGCAACACCATAAGTCCTCAGCTACACAGGCATATGCCTCTCCCTCTCGCCGGTACACCATGTGGGGGGGCTTCCCCAGTACGCCCTCAGTGCGTTCCCCGGCACACCCTGGAGCTGCCTTCCCTGGCACACCCTTGGCGCCTTCCCCGGCACGCCCGTGGTAGCCTTCGCCAGTACGCCCCTAGCGTCTTCCCTGGCACGCCCTTGCGGGTCTTCCCCGACACGAGCCCCAGCGTTCTTCCCCGGCACGCTCTCCACCTGCTTCACCGGCACGCTACATAGGGTTTTCCCCGGCACACCCTTTAGGGCCTTCGCCGGCACGCCCGCCAGCGCCCGCCAGCGGTACGCTCGGTTGGGTCATTCCCCGGCACGCTCGGTGAAACCCCCGCCGGCACACCTCGAGGGGCCCTCCGCCGGCACGCTCCTACGCCCTCTCCCCGGCACGCCCTCACGCCTACTCACCGGCATGACCGGCGGCCGCCCACGACGCCGGAGATGAAGGAAGAGAAGGAAGAGGAAGAGAGCAGAAGAGAGGATGGAGAAGGAGAAGAAGAAGTGAAGGAAAGGGGGGGAAGAGGAGCCTAGGGCTCCACCGTTTCCCGAATGGAGAGGGAGGCAAAGGAGGCGAAGAGGAAGAAGAGGGGGAGAATAGAAGAAAGAAAAGAGGAGAGAAGGGGAGGGGAGGAAAGAGCCCCTCCTCGGCGGCCTCCTCACCGTGGCGACGGAGAGGACGACGACGATGGCGGCATTGGCGTCCGACGACGGAGGAGACGAAGAGGAACGAGAAGAGGGGGGGGGGCTTCGCCCGCTCGGTCACTGAAGAGAGAGAAAGAGAGAGGGAAGCGGAAGGGTTTGAATGGGGGGTGGCCCGTTCGAGCCACCCCGCCTCTTTATATACAGGGCAAGCGAAATTAAAAAAAAGGGAAGGAAAGAAAAGAAAAACGAGAGAAAAGGGGGGGAAAAACAAAAAAGGGAAAAGAAGAAGAAGAATGAATGAAAAAGGGAGAAAACAAAAAAGGAGAATGAAAAGAAAGGGAAAAAAGAGAAGAAAAAAAGAGGAAGAAATTTCGACAAAGGTAATAATAATAATAAAATACTAAATAAATATAAAGATATATATATATATATATATACATATATATGTACATATGCGCACATACATGCGGAGGTGTACGTAAATAATGCACGATGATAGATGCCTCCGTGGGTATGTCCCATCCGCACGCCCCTATGTGTTGACGGGCATCCGCACAGGCAAAGAAGGCTCTATCGTTGCACTGGTATTAGTTTCTTGCCAACGAATAAGTCCTTTTCTGGCGTAAGGCTCCGTGCCCTAGCCACCTTTTCTCATGCAAAATCGCCATTGCGGGCCTTGCGCCCGAATCGGCAAAACCTCTACCCTTGCGCTGGCATTAGTCTCTTGCCAACGAATAAGTCCCTTTCCAGTGCAAGGCTTCGTGCCTCAGCCACCCGCTCTCACACAATATTGCCATTACGGACCTTACGTCCGAATCGGCGGAAAATCCCCTGTTGCGTTGGCATTATCTTCTTGCCAACGAATGAACCTAGCTTGTCTTTAGGCGCAAGGCTCCGAGCCCTAGCCAGCAATTACGTATTATCCGCTCGTCAAAAAAAAGAGAAGAAAAAAATAGGGAAAGGGGCTTAAAATAGAGGTGCCCCGCCGGACTTGCCCCTATGCGGGGACAAGGGTAAAAATGGCAGTAACCCGGCTGCGGTGAAAATCCGAAAAGGGTGCTGCGGGCAAAATCGGGTACCCCGCCACGTGAAAACCCGAGAGGGCACGTGGGCAAATGCAAGAGGGGGCTGGTGCCGGTGAAAACCCGAAAGGGCGCTTGTACCGGTAATGTGATTTTAAAAAAAGGGAGAAAAGAGAAAAAAGAGACTAACAAACCACGTCAGTTCTCGATACCCTGTCGACGCTGACGAAGAGACAAAGAGACCAACAAACCACGTCAGTCCCCGACATCCCGTCGGCACTAACAAAGAGAAGAAGAGACCAACATACCACGTCAATCCCCGACACCCTGTCGGCACTGACGAAGTGAAGAAGAGATCAACAAACCACGTCAGTTCCTGACGCCCCGTCGGCACTGACAAAGAGAAGAAGAGATCAACATACCACGTCAGTCCCCGACACCCTATCGGCACTAACGAAGAGAAGAAGAGATCAACAAACCAAGTCAGTTCCCGACGCCCTATCGGCACTGATGAAGAGAAGAAGAGATCAACAAACCACGTCAGTTCCCGACACCCTGTTGGCACTGACGAAGAGAAGAAGAGATCAACAAACCACGTTAGTTCCCGACGCCCCGTCGGCACTGACAAAGAGAAGAAGAGACCAACATACCACGTTAGTCCCCGACACCCTGTTGGCACTGACGAAGAGAAGAAGAGATCAACAAACCACGTCAGTTCCCGACGCCCTGTCGGCACTGATGAAGAGAAGAAGAGACAAGCATACTGCGTCAGTTCCCGACACCGTGTCGGCACTGACGAAGAGAAGAAGATATCAACAAACCACGTCAGTTCCCGACACCCTTACGGCACTGATGAAGAGAAGAAGAGACAAGCATACTACGTCAGTTCCTGACGCCCTGTCGGCACTGATGAAGAGAAGAAGAGACAAGCATACTGCGTCAGTTCCTGACGCCCTATCGGCACTGACGAAGAGAAGAAGAGATCAACAAACCACGTCAGTTCCCGACACCCCATCGGCACCGATAAAGAAAAGAAGAAACTAGTACACCCGCGGGCACCGCCCGGCTCATCCTTCGCCTGCGCTACCCGTGGGTGGGGGGCATTAGTGGACATGCAAAATTGCACGCCGGCATGTCCCAAACAGTTCAGCATCAACAATAACATCAACTGAAGAAACTGCGTGGGAGAGGAGCCACTCGGACTCCCCGAATGCACACACACTACCGTGAAGCCGTCTCCGGAGTCACGACAATGAAGAGAAATCAACCACCAAGAGCCCCACAATCCATGGGCCTCGAAGGAAATCAAATGGGCCACAACTCGTGCTCACGACAGGCTCAGAACTGCCCATTTAGCCCCTTCAGCGGCACGCCCCTGATGCCCCTTCAGCGGCATGCCCTATAGGCCTTCGGCGGCACACCCCCAACGCCCTTCAGCGGCACGCCCTATAGGCTTCAACGGCACGTCCCTGATGCCCCTTCAGCGGCACGCCCCAATGGCCTTCAGCGGCATGCCCTCGGGCCCCTTCAGCGGCACGCCCTTTGGGCTCTTCAGCGGCACGCTTGCCGTGTCTTCAGCGGCACACCCTTTTGGCCCTCTTAGCGACACGATTGTTTAGCCCGCCAGCGGCACAACGTTCAGGCATTTCAACGGCACGTCCGGTAGACCAAATCTTGTGCCCATGCCCTACAGATCCTTGGCGCGTAGTGGGCTGTCCGAGGTGTCGGCCAGAGGTTGGGCCACGCAGGCTACTCCCCTGACATCAAGGACGGGGAAAGTCAAACCCCATCATTACCGGTCGCTTCCCGCTTCCGGCTGCCGTGTTCGAACGCTCCCGTCGTGTGGGGTATAAAAACCCCTCTTCTTCGGAGCAGAAAAAAGTGAAGAGAAGGAAGAGGAGAAAAAAAGAGGACAGAAGCACACATAGCCAGACAGAGAGAGGGAGAGACGAAGAAGAGAAGAAGAGAAAAGGAAGAAGAAGAGGAAGGGAGGCTCTGGCTTCCCCCATGCTGCTCCGTCCACCGCCGTCCGTGCGAAGAGGAAGAGAGGAAGAGGGAGGCCCTCCGGCAACCACCGACAAGTGAGAGAGAGTAAGGGAGAAAGAGAAAAAGAGAGATGTAGCCGGGGGAGTGAGGAAGGGCAGGGAGCCATCGCCCCTGTTCGACCCCAAACTCCCCCATTTTTCTCCTCCTCTTCTTTCCCCCCTTCTTCCACCGCTTGTATTTTGAACTCCGGCGTTTTTGAGGTGTACATGGCCAGTTATGGCCTTTTCTCTTCATGAATGGAAATTCCCCCCTTCTTTGATTTCTTGCTATCATGTTTTATTTATGCCTGGAAGTGTGCGTTTCAACCATTCTTCCTCCTCCGTCCGACGATTTGGCCCCCAGTGGGGACCCTTCTTCCCCTCCGTCATGGCCCTTGTCATGGGGTCCCAGACCTTCAACCTCACCCATTTGCCTAAAGGGGG
Source organism: Amorphophallus konjac (assembly GCA_022559845.1). Classification (NCBI taxonomy): domain Eukaryota; kingdom Viridiplantae; phylum Streptophyta; class Magnoliopsida; order Alismatales; family Araceae; genus Amorphophallus; species Amorphophallus konjac. Next base: position 289,942,517 of record CM040125.1, on the reverse strand, counting down.
AGGCCCCTCCTCTTCTCCTGAACGCCCAGCCACCAACACTGTCCCTGGCCCTTTCCTCTTTGGCTCCATCACACTTAGGAAGCCTTTGGCCCAGCCCCTCCAGTCCTTAGGCGATATACCTTGCTCAGTCCTCCACCGGTCCACCCCTATCCTGGTGCAGCCTCTCCATCTCCCAGCGGTACGCCCCCCAATTGAGCCCTTTGCCGACACACCCCCATTAGGCCCTCGCCGATGCACTCTTCAACACCCTTCACCGGCACGGCCTTGGCTGCCCTCCCCCGGCACGCCTATGATAGCCCTCGCCGGTACGCCCCCTTTGGACCTTCCCCAGCACGGCCTTAGTGGCCTTCACCGGCACACCTTTGGCCTCCCTGGCACGGCATGCCCCTAATTTGTTCTAAAGGTTTTGTTTTTCCCCTTCATCCATCGTTACTTTCGGCTCTTCTGAGGTTTTATTAAAGTTGTTGTCGCTCTCAGGCGCCCACCTCCAATTGTCGGGTTCTGTCACTCCGTGTGGGCGCGTTCCCTTTATCTCCCTTACGCTCGGGTCAAGGGGAGATGCTGCCGAATTTTCGTTAGAAATAATAACACGTTGAAGAGACAAAAGGAAGCAACAAACAAATAGAACAATAACATACCATAAGACAAAAAGAAGCAACGAACGAATGGAACGATCGGCGATAGAACACTCTAACCGAAATAAGGCACTACGGACAACATGAGAAGAATTGGATTCAATGACTATGTGGTAAATTAAGTGCTCAATATGTAAAGAAAAGGTTGGGGGAAGAAGGAGAAATGATTTGTATAAAACTACATAAGCCTTAAAAGAGGTAAAGGAGGAGTGGGCCTTCACCGGTACACATATTCCACCCTTCGCCGGTACACCCTACCAACCTCCCACGGCACACTCCTCTACTTCATTGAACCCCTCCGGTACACTCACAACTGCCTTCACCGGTACACCTATTCCAGCCTTCGCCGGTACACCCTACCAACCTCCCACGGCACACTCCTCTACTTCCTTGAACCCCTCCGGTACACTCACAGCTGCCTTCCCCGGTACACCTTCTACCCTCCTTGGCCGACACACCTCCCGCCCACCTTCCTCCAACGGCACGCTCCTTTTCCCCCTTCGCCGACACGCCTTGGAACGTCTTCACCGGCACGCCACCCTTCTTCCTTCGCTGGTACACTGCCCATGACCTTCCCTGGCACACTCTATGCCGCCTTCACCGGCACGCTGCCTACGACCTTCACCGGCACGCTCCTTCAGTCCCCCTTTTGGCCCTTCAGCGGTCCACTCTCTCCCCAGAAGTATGTGTGTAATATATAATATATAATAATAATAATAATAGTAATAAATCAATAAAAATTACGATGACTAAATAAATTTGGATATATATATATATAATAAACAAAAAATTGTGAAATAATAATAACAGTGGTGAGAGAAATTTCTAATAATAATAATAATAAACAGCGTGGATAAATCATTCAGGAAAAATACACAAAAGGGAAATAAGCAATAAAAAGAATGCATGTCTATAATTAGAAGCCCGATAAAAGAAACGGTAAAATCTACATTGCAGCCCCGTCTCTCCTGTGACATGGTGCTGAAGGGAACATCAATGCTGCCCCTACAGGTCGGGCCCGAGTCACGGGGACTGCCTCAATACGGCCACGACTCGACCTCACCCCGGGTCGACATTCTGATTAGACCGGACCCGTTTCTCAAGACCGGACCCTTTTCGAGCCATTATTAAAATTGCCTCGCGCTCGGCAGACATTTGAACGGGTTCATCCCGGCTTCCACCGCGTTTCTATCACGGACTTTCGTCCGAACATGAAAAAGGTCTACGAGTGACCAAAATAGCCCGTGGCCCGTATCCCGATGCGGATCTCAATGTAATTTATTCCTGCTTCTTTCTCGCGCAGTTAGTGTCAGTCCTTTCGATCATAGGGCCCCTAATTTTGGTAATTAATCAAGGGTGTTCCCTCGTATGTGGGATGTAAATGGCGTCGTGACCTTTACAGCACGACGGGATCTGGTCCCGACGCGAACCACACAATCGTCTGACGAAGTCAGGTCGAGTGCACTATGGGCTCTTCGGAGCCCGAATAAATTGTCACTCCGGTGACTGGCACGCCCATGCACTCAACAAACCAAATAAACGAACCACGATAACCAAATCGATAAAAAAAAGTGCGTCCACAGTGTCCAGGCTTTTCACAATGCACTCATAATTCCTTTGATGGGGTAGCAACTGGGATAATTTGTTGGTCGTACGATCTTGGCTTCTTATCCTTATGAAAGTCACACCCATCCTTATGGAAGTTATGCCCATGAAAATCGGGCCTCTTTTTCCCGAAGGAGGGCTTGAAGTTACCGGAGCCAGTAACTTGCTCCTTCTTGGCATCTCTTCTACGGATGCGATTAGACAACTCCGTTGCATCTTCCAGGAGTTGGGCTCTTCTCACCACATCAACATATACTTGGATATCCATCGGGGCGAGTTGAGTAATATACTGGGGCTTTAAACCATTTAAAAATCTCCTTGCCTTCATCTTTTCGGTACCCACAAGGTGTGGTGCGTACTGGGATAATCTCACGAACTGGGCTTCATATTATGCTACCGTCAAACTCCTTTGCTTCAAAGAAGCAAATTCGACAGCTTTCCTCTCTTGCACCCTATCGGAGAAGTACTTCTTATTGAAATGTTCCACAAACTCTTCCCACAACACCTGATCATGAGGTAGAGTTGCTTCGATAGACTCCTACCAAGTACGGGCATCCCTTTCTAGCTGAAAGGTAGGGAGTAGGACCTTCTCCTCATCAGCATATTACATGACTCGAAAAATCGTCTCAATTTCCTTCACCTAGTGTTTTGCCTCATCTGGGTCCGTAGACCCTGCGAACTTGGGAGGGTTCATACTTTTAAAATTCCTATGTAAGTCTCCAGCCCGTCGGTTAGCTCCTCCTTGAGCCACTTGCTGCAGAACTTTGGTTAGTCCTTGCACCGTCCTTTGCATCTCGTGCCATTGAGCTCTTTCAGCTGCCATTGGCGAGAATTAAACCTGCAACCACAACTACAAAACTTAAGTATTTTATTTATTTTCTTGATTAATCATTATTTAAAGCTTAGTCCATGGCTCTACCCAATCTCACCGGTAAGGTTTAAGACACTATTTAAAATTCTAGATCAACATCTAGAACTTGTTGTACCCCTGTGGTTTTGATGATGCCAAACACTATGAGTCATCTGTGCATGATGTCATATGTGTTTATGTTGCATTGATCCATTGTGGTTTGATGATGCCAAACACTGTTGTCTGTGGTTTTGAAAATGACAAGTGTTTAATGTCTTGTTATACATGTGCATTTTCATGAGCTTGCTGTAAAGTGTGGTACAGGACAGTGGCAAGATAGTCATACAGTGGAGAACTGATGATAGTAGGAAATCAATAGATTGAGCTAAATATGTGTTTAGCAAGGTCGATGCATCCACACGGCAGGGAAGCTATCAGAAATAGACTCAATGAAACTACCTCGATGCAGTTGGCCAAATGCCGACGCAGTGGAGCTCGCAGAGTCAGATTCCAGAACACTCCGTTGATGCAATGAAGCACTGCCTCGATGCAACATACCAGTTCCAACAAGTAAGGTCAAAGTAGCATTATGTCACAAGGTCTAAGCAACATGTAGACTTCATAAGGATCAAGTCGATGCAGCAATGGTTAAAGAAGGCTGAAAAGTCAAAGCAACACTCATATGCCTCGACGCATTGAGACATTCAAGATCATATGCCTCGACGCATCAAGATATTCAAGTGCTATATCTTTGAGAAGGTCAGTGCTGCAATGTTGGCTGATATCACTAAAGTCGATGCACATATGCATTTTGCATTAGAAGGTTGATGCACTTAAGCAAGTTAAGAATGAAAGGTCGATGCACCTAAGGTCCTTCAGAAGAAAGGTCGATGTAGTTATTTCAAGATCTGTTAAGTAAGGTTGATGTACAAAGTTCTCGAGTGTTGATCTAGTAACACAGGTCGATGCAGTAGTTCGACCATTGCATGGACAGGTGGGTGCAGAAGCACAATCTTTTGCCTGGACAGAAAAAGGTCGATGCAGCTGGAGTTTTCATGTTTATCAGGTCGATGCATAAAAGCCACTCATGTTTA